>BLKR01004401.1:0-110402 GCA_011170035.1 Teleogryllus occipitalis | reverse complement strand
TGTTCCCCTACGGCTTCCGATTTCCTATAAGGCTTGAACGAAGACCGTTTCCAGCCTGCCCTATTGTTTTCATAGTTGTCTAGTTTACGAGCTAGTTCTAACGGCATCTTAAATTCCCCCCACTCATCAATAAAATGCCCTTTAATATCAATAGGCACACGACGCTTCAATTGATCGGTTACAATTAGATTCATTAAGTCCTCGAACGTATGAATATCTAGTCCTGCTACCCATTCTTTGCAATAATTTTTCAGCTCTCTCGCGTATACGTTACAGGTAGTATTCGCGGCTTTTACATGTTTCGCGAACAATTGTCGAAACTTCTCGGCATTGAATCGATACATTTCTAATAACCTACTCTTTAAATCGGCATATTCTGTTCTTCTACCTTGCCCTTCTAAAGTTAGCGATGCATTGATTTGATGTGGGAGCAGTCCCATAAGATTTGCCACCCACTCTTCTTCTGGAATTTCTAATTGTTCCGCCTGACTCTCAAAAACACTTAAAAATGCTGTTATGTCGTCGTCCTCCCCTTTGAATCGGCTCATAACTTGATTTAATCGAATGTGCATTTTGCTATTTACTTCGGACTGCGGACTCGCTCTACCCGCCAGTTGGCCCTGTTCTATTCTCAGTTTTTCTAACTGAAATGCACGTTCCTTCTCTGCTTCGCGTTCGGCTTTTTGATCCTTATAGGCGCGTTCCTTCTCTAATTCGCGTTCGGCCTTTTCTCGTTCACGTTCATCCTTATATGCCTGAGCTATCCCTTTCACAAATTCCTCCTCGTAATCAGAATGCTCCTCTATCAATTTTTTTAGTACTACCAAAGTTTCCCCACCTGTAATTTGGAGTCCTAATTCCTGTGCCACGTGCACTACACAATCTTTCCCGAATCTCGGTAAGTAAGCTATAACTGAAACCTGAACTGAACCTTACAATGCAGATAGCTATACTTACACCAGATCCTTGCTGACTTCTTGATTTTATCAAAGCCGGTTGTCCTTGAGACGTCCTTCCTTCTCCGTCCTTCCTTCCTTCCTTCCGGCGTTGCCGTGAAGACGTGGGCGTCTGGCTCGGAGCGGACCCTCTCTGCTCCCGTGCGTCGTAATTATGTCTGCCCGTCGAAACACCCACGCACTGGCCCACCCACTGTTCGTAATATTGCGACCACGTATGAGTATGGTGCAACAATGCCGTGCCGTTCCGGCGTGAATGTTTTAACTGCTGCTATTATCACAATTGAGCAACACTTCCCCGTGGAATTCTTACTACCAATTATACTATTTGGTGGGTGCACGTACTCCCCCGTGGGCTTCTTTATAACCGCTGCCACCAATTATACTATTTGGTGGGTGCACGTACTCCCCCGTGGGCTTCTTTATAACCGCTGCCACCAATTATGCTATTTGGTGGGTGATATTCCCCGTGGACTTCTTTATAACCGCTGCCACCAATTATACTATTTGGTGGGTGCACGTACTCCCCCGTGGGCTTCTTTATAACCGCTGCCACCAATTATGCTATTTGGTGGGTGCACGTACTTCCCCGTGGGCTTCTTTATAACCGCTGCCACCAATTATGTCTACCCGTCTGTGACGTCGTGGGAATACACAATAATCACAGACACGAGCTTCAATGATAAATATGTACAGGTTTATTCACAATATGTACAGTACTACTTTAAGTTACAGCTCTGGTAGATCTTTACTTTCCTGATCGCAGGAGCGATCCTTAAAAATGAATAACTGACTCGTGGCCCGCGCCACTCCTCAGCGAGCCTCCCGCACACAGCAGACAGCTCCGGCGACCTCTTGTCACCCGTGGATATAGTCCACAACGGCGTCCCAACACATGGTTTGCCGCACGAGCCTAGCTCGGCTCCGCACCGCCCTGGGCGCAAGTTTTTGTGCGTTCGCACGAGGGTTCCCTCTCAGCTCAACAAACCCCACCCCCGCGCTCTGCGTTGGTTCTTATATAGCCCCCACCCACGTGACCTGAAACGTCACTGGGTTTTGCACACGGCCCACACTGACCGCTTTGCCAGGCATTTTTGGACATCCATTTCCCTGGATTCCAAGAATTTGACACGCGGCACGCGGCAAAAATGCGCTGTCCCGTACTTTGGGCATCCCT
Organism: Teleogryllus occipitalis; assembly: GCA_011170035.1. Lineage (NCBI taxonomy): Eukaryota > Metazoa > Arthropoda > Insecta > Orthoptera > Gryllidae > Teleogryllus > Teleogryllus occipitalis. The sequence continues at coordinate 108,269 of BLKR01004401.1, read as the reverse complement.
TTCCCTAGCTCTTAGGATTTCCCAGAATACCTCGGCGTGTCACATCCTGCCTGGCCCCTGGCGTCTAATCCTCTGCCGCCGCCCTTTGTGGCGGTTGCTAACTGTAGTCCTACAATACGTTACAATATATATATATATATATATATATATATATATATATATATATATAACATTTTCATTCAACAACAATGCAGGCATATTGATGTATGTATATCTACCGTAATAACAGTCAGACTGCTGAATTTAAAGGCTTTTGAAGCTTGTTGTGAAATTTAATTATCACTAAATGCATAATTTTTATGCAATTATTTCCGTTTTTACGGTGTCTGGTTGTGTAGGTAAATATACCGATCTGTTGTTGGATCAAAATTAATGAATATTCTATTAATAGCAAGTACTACGTATAACCCATCCTATACCCGTCAACGATCAGTAATTGTAACACCAATAAGAAATGCTTCAATATGGCAACACGTACGGCTGGCCCTTCAACCAGTATAGCTGTGCAAGCCGACACGGAAGGCCGGCTCCTTCTATCAGTTTGGCCCGGATGCGTCATGACGGTAGGCTGGATCCTCCAACCTGTATTGCTCGCTTATGCCGAACAGATAGCCAACTTTTCCAACAAGGTTGCTTGGGCTCGGCAGCTTCTACCCGTGCACTCTGACAAGGTGAATTCAGAGGAGTGCAACAAGGGACTCTTTACGATGCAACTTTTCGTTCCAACTATCTCCGTCACGAAACAGCAACAGTGAACCTGGTTGGGCCTATATTATCATGCGTTCCCTTGATGCAGTATAATGGATCAGGTATACTGCAACTGTTCTTTTTTCTCCGTGCGACTTAAATATTGTCCTTTACACTAAAAATAACTTGTACCTTTGTCTTATTTATTTTAATTGTCTTTGTGTTATTTATTTTTTGGGGGGTACTTTACATGAAACCCTTGGGATATTTTCAAAATTTTCAAACAAATGGCTCCATCGTTTCTGATTAAATTTTGTTGTTGGATAGTGTGAAGTCCGTTTAAGAGAATAGTGCAATAGTCCATTGAAAACCCTGATTTCTCGAAAATTGCAAAAGTTCAACATTTTCTGACGTTTTCCTCTAACTACAATTATAAAGATATTTTCCCCCTTGTGAAATGTGTTTATCAAAAAAATATCTTTAAATAATGTCATGTTTAATTTTTCGAAAATTCGAAAATTTATTGCGAAATTTTGTGTCAAATATTGCTTTCTTAATCATTTTTTTCTTAAAAACGGCACAAATTTGTTTGATTAAATTTGTACCTTAGCGTAAAGTACGCTTAAGAGAATGATGCAGGTCGCATATTGGCTAATATGCCTGATTTTTCGAAATCTAAAAAAAATAAAATTTTTTCTGTGCCATTTTACAACTTTAATTGTGAAGATACAACTTCTTTCTTAATAAATATGTTTCACCAAAAATAGATCTTCAAATAAGGTCATGTTGAAATTTTCGAAAATATGAGTATTTTTTGTGTAATTGGGCATCAAACGTAGTCGCGAGTTTCGAACTTCCTGCGCGTCGTGAACACAATTTGAGACATTTTTGGAAGCTATTGCTATTCTTATAAAAGAAAGAAGATTGATGGAAGGTAATAAAATTAACTTCGAACTAACAAATTACTTCTTTATTTCAAGAAATTTTGATCGCTGATTATGGTATGTTTCATATGTAAAGTTTGCAATGACTGTTCCTGGCTATCGAAATAAACGATGGTATTCACCACAGGCGCTTCGTTTGAATTGATAGGGTATGGATTACATTAGCATTATTTCCAATACTTTACATGAAAGAAAAATTGAAAAAAATTGAGTACCATAAATTGGTACCAACATTTTGACTTTCATTTCTTATTATTATCTGTGCTGCCTTGGGGAACAAGGCAGCGACAGAAATAGTGTTTATTCGTATTTTCTGGCGCCCAACCCCGTCAAGATCTCCACAAGTTCATTTTCTTCGTGCTCCCTGTCAATTAGGACACTGTCGCTCTTAATTTCCGTTCAGGCTATAAGCAAAGATAGCTTCGACTGCGCTATTCTACAAAAGAAGTTAAATTCACTTTGAATATCATGGATGTGATAACATGGTCGTTTCGATCGGAAGAATAGCAAAGTAGTACCACGGACGTCATCAAAGAAGAGGCGCGACACTTATTAAAACTCAAACGTAACATGTATTGTAATAAATGTATATATTGTACTAAAAAGAAACTAATCGAAACTCATCTATTGAGTTTCCGGTGAGACGTTTCTTCTAACAAATATCCTCTCATCCATGCACGTGCAATATACAGGCAACCACACAAGTGCTATGTAGTGCTAGATGCTCTACCCATGTTGCGCCTATACAAGCGGCAGTGTTTGAAGTTGGGTTATGCGTGAGTCAAGAGCTTGGTAATCTTCAAGAAAACCTGTGACACTTCTCATACAAACTTCGATTTTAAGACTCGACATTATCATGTACTGAGTTGAATTCTGTTCTTTACTGAATACGATGTCGTATGTGAATTTGTGCTAAATGTTGGGGAAAATCTGAAAATAACGAAAAATCCCGGTTTTCAAATCAAATTCCCGGTTCTTCCAGGCTTTTCCAAATTCCCGTTTTTTTCCGGTTCTCAAGGATTCCAGGTTCACTGGCCACCCTGCATGCAGGATTCAGGCGAGGACACCTAGCGAACCAGCTACCCTGCTACCTGCCGCTGGTGGATTTGGTTTACCTGTGCGAGAGAATTCAAAAGTTGGTCTTACAATAATTACGAGCTCACCATTTTCTCTTTTTCTCTTATTTCTGAAGTTTCCAACTCCTCCTGTGATTCACTAGACATTTCAAACTAAAGAATTGACCGGTATTAAAGGACAAACACACGGCAGCAACATATAGCACACAATAACTTGCGTTCTGATCTTAACGTCAGACAAATGCTCCCTCTACCACTACCACTGCGCTAGTCAAATAGGATCAAAGTGAAATTACGTTCCAATTTATTTTATATAATATTCCACATTCAGATTACTGATAATAAAAGAAATTAAAACTGATAACCATAATATAACATTAAATGCAATTTTAATGTACACAATCGAACAAAACATTTACTAGAACGATTCTCAAAGATTAATGAAGTCTCAGCACTTGGTTTGTAAGCTTCTCTGTGATTGGTCAAGAGTCTGTATCATCATGAAATCTGTATCGTAATGAGTATCATTATGCAACGGGTTGGAGACATCAAATGACAGAATTATACAATGGGAGTAAAAAAACTATATTTTTCTCTCACCTAAAATTATTTTTGTCTCGAATATTAGCCCCGATGTCGGATACTCATTACATTTAACGCGTGCTAACGCCTAAATGATTCAGATGACTGAAATACGTCAGGGACATTTTGTGGAAAATTTTCGATGTGACAAATTTTAAATTTACATTCAAAACTACGAAAAGCAAAGAATAATAGCAAAATTATTGTATTGTTTTTTAATTAACCTCTTTTTTACAATGTGACTTGACTAATAATAATCTGGATCATTTAACTTACTGTCATGTATTATCTGTTAATACAAGTTAATCCGTTAATTCTGCAGGGCATATCTTTATGTCCATAGTGCCTCATTACATAAATGCGGACGCGGTCACGTACTTCATTTGCTTATTAGACCTCACCCTGGGAGTTTGCTAGAACGTGCCAAGGGCGAGGACGAGGCTGGAAACCCTTCACTCTCAGCCAGTAAATTACGGGACACTCCTCATGGAGGAACAAGCCGATGTTGGCAGATAAGCACGCGGCGTTTAAGCACCTCGATGCGACTCAATTCCCTTAGTTTGCCAACGAACATACTGGCCACCGAGGACGGCAGGAGTTGTGAAATTCTCTCAGTATAGCAAATATTGTTGGTGTCTGCCTACAGCGAGGGGTTAATAGGAAAGGGGTGTAAGAGGAAATCCCGAATTGAGTGTAATTGTAGCAGTCTTCGTTTGCTAACACGAGAGGTGCTGGAAAACCAGTAGTCGAAATTATTATGAAACACTAGAAATATTTTTACTAGGTCTTATTGAATAAAGAGGTATTAGCTACCAAACTATTAGCAATACCTCAAAAGTTATGGAAGTTGTAAATTATCGAACAAATTTTCCCTTCAAATTTTGAGATATGGTATTTGGTACACTGTAACCCAACGCCCGTATGTGTTCACTCATCCACTCTCATAATTAATAAGGTTTTTTTTTTCATGAATAGCAAAACGCGTGTTCCACCATCAGAGGTTAAATTATTCCTTTAATTGCGCAAAGAAAATATCTCGGTTTTTGTGCACCTGGATATTTTAGAACAGTGGGAATTCTGATTGGGTGTTGTTGACGTTCTTATAAGAAGAAATAAAAGAGGTCATCTTCGTCAACATATTATGTTGACGAAGATGACCTCTTTTATTTCTTCTTATTTTAGAACAATCTGCAAAGTGATGTTTATTCATGTGGAGCCAGTCAGAAGCATATGCCTTCCCAATACGGTAGTATAAAAGCATTTCGAGTTTCTTTGTAGCACTTCTTCAGATTAAAAAAATCGTTAGGCAATCTGTTTACGTATAAGCTGTCGGGAGTTATTGAGAGAATTGGGATCTCACGACCAGTTATGGAACACATTGTCCTGTTCGAGTTACGACGATGGGGGATTTTCGACTGTCGCTAGAGAGTCGGATGAGAATTCTAAATATTCATATCAATTGCAACCCGCAACATTTGGTCGGATTTTTTATAATCGTCGTTATATACGTCGTTAAATAACCCCTAAACGAAGCGTTTCAGGACCTTAAAAGCTAAAATTTTGAGGCCAAGTTCTCAAAGAAACGTTTCTCACACCATCTTCTATAGAATGAGATCTTCTTGGACATTCTATTATATTTTGCTGGTTCGACGCTTCTCGATTCTACCCCACTTATTCAGAGCCTGTAGAATCTGCAAATGTATGTGAAATTAAACTAATTATTTTATATTCGACGCAATTCAATTACACGAGTGTACGTCTCTGCTCGGTTATAACGTTAAATAAGAATAGTTTGTATTGACAGTGTATTTTATTGTTACCACTTACAAGGAGACATATAGAACAAGTGACGAAGGATAACAGGATCTTGAAGAAAAATATATATTATAGGCTTGGTAAATAATGAAATGAATAATACAAAAGAGGGTGGGGTTTAATATGGAAGAGTTCTCGCACGGGTAAGTTTATTTGTTGTAATTACGAACTTATCTAGCACAAATATACAATTTCGACGTTTATTTATTTATTTTACTTCAAAAAACAGTTAAACAGTTAAGCTATGGGGAAAAGTGAATTGTGTGCACATTTTTAAAATTCTGTGATCCCTACACTAAGTCATATACTACTTAAATTTTGAAAACAGAAAAAAAAGAAAAAAAACTCCCATGTAATAAAATATATTTTCAAGGATAAATAAGCAATAAATTTTGGCTCTTATCCGTGTTGTCCTTCCATGACGTGAAAGTAAATACTGAAGACGACTCACTAAGCTAGTGAAATAATATTTCAGACGAGCAAGATCTGAAAGTTCAAGAGTCCTCAACTGCGGCGTTTGAGTTGCAAATGAAGCAGGCTGATTACACTGAAACAGCAAACTTAAAACCTCGCCTAGCAAATAAGCATTGACTTCGGGTAAGGGCATTTTTATCACCGTCTTTGATGAGAACAAAGAAACTCTGGTGACTTCTGCAATACCGAACATAAATGATGGGGAATTCTTTGATGAAAAAGTAAACCAGAAAAATTAAAAAGCAAAGAAAGAAATTAAAGTAAAAGATCGTAATTGCGAAATTATTTACTAAGAAAAAATTAGAAGACTATTAGATTTTAGCAGCTTTAGGAAAGAACATTTCTAACGCCGTTATGGCTAAGTAAATGATCAGAGTTTACTCGTATAAATTTCTTTACACTATTTTGCGTGGTTAATATTCGAGTAAGAAATATGAAATTTATCTCATTATATAATATAGTTTCTGAATGCCCAATTTCAACCTTCCGGTCCTTATTCTTTCTTCACAAATTGATGATTTTGGCAAACAGCCACAAAGAAGGGTATTTTCTTTTAGAGAAAGTGTCTTATAGAAATGTTTAAGGTCTAGCTAATTAGGAAGGGGAAGTTTTAAATATTTCAAGGAAGTTAATTTGATTACTCATCGGAGACAATGCAGTAAATGTAAAGTGTATAGCGTTGTTGGAAAAGAAATAGGGTTCAATACAAATTCCCGAGTGTAAGGTTGTATAGATTCTTCACTACTCAAGTAAGAAAACTGAAATTTAGCACATATGTCTCAACATTGTTTATGAATCTACCCACAGTGCATTAATAAATGGGAAAAATATCAGTTCCCGTGATTGAAAAAATTAAAATTACTCTCAGTTTCGGTCGTTTGGCAAGAATAAAGATGGAAACGTTATTTCCCACAAAAATAATTGTGTAATATCATACTGTCTTCGAACCTAAACTAGTAATGGAATAAAATTTATTAAAAGAGCTTGCCCCTAGCTTCTCTTAGTTTCAAATTGGCTTTATAATACACCTTTCTTGTGCTTACGGAAGATTACTGGTAATGCACTTTTGTCACCTTACTTTATACTAGTGCGAATGTTTTTTTTGTTTTTTATCTTTAATCTTCTCACTAGCCCCCTGTTCTCTAGGAAAACACTTGTCTTGACAGAACCTTTATTTTTTTGTTCATTCACAGCTTAAACTTACAGGATCTTGTGCAGATCTTTATTTTTTATAAACCATGGTGCTTCAACAATATTTCAATATATTTCAATATCGATATTTTTTGGTGGAATAAAACTATGTTGTATAGGCAAAACAGGCGAAAATATCCTGTAATTGACCAGTACTACATTTTTTGTATTTGATGAAATAAAAAAAATTAAATACAGAAAAAATATATATAAAAAACTATTTCATCTGTAAACCCACATTAGAAAAGCTCGTTTGAGTCATAAAGAATTTCGTTGACTAACTTTCATCAAAATCCACGATGGTCTCGCGAAACACCTTTTTACACTTGGCTTGCAATGTTCCTTTTATATCTTAGAACTTTTTACTTCACCTTTTCTAACAACTCCATTTTTACTAAAGACGTACGAGATGTCAAAAGTTGTGTAAGGACATTTGTAAAAAATGCTTTTCTAAAGTTATTACGCACTTTGTTTATCTGATTCTAATTTGACAACAGTCTATTACAATGTACTTTTTATCAATTTAATTTACTTTGAAAATATTTCTAAACTCGTTTGGTTCAACAACTTGATGTTTTTGCCCCTCAGGCGGCTTTCAACCTCTCAGACCCGAGACCTTTGGGTTTGGAAGTCACCCTCGGGGCAAAAACATCTATTACCCGACTTACATACAAAATATAGGAATGATACAAGTGACGTTTTATTTTGAGAGTAGAAAAGGCTGCGACACACGGTCAATCAGCCGAGAAGACGCAATCCTACAAGCAAAATGAAATCACTTTTACCACGTGTGTCATACACTATTTTAGTCAGCCTTACCATAAAAACTTTACACACACACACACACACACACACACACACACACACACACACACCAACACATGATTTGAGTGTCCCGGGTGTGAGGATCGGATGTGCGGTTCCGTCACTCACGTCAATGTGTTTCTGGAAGTTTCAAAGAAATTTCAAAATTGACCAGAAGCTTCAAAGAAATTTCCCAAAAAATGTTTGCGTGTCTTGGCTCTGCGATCTTAGTGAGTAAGCCGAAAATTAAACCAACGCCATCTAAATAGATCTATGTAAGTGTCATTGATCGAACTTCAGTACCTAAAGGAATGTTTTGCTCAATACGCAGTAATTGACGCTCACAACTTTGGCCACACTGATGTCCACATCTTTAACTGAACAAGTGACGGTAATTTCGACAAGAGGGCCGCTCGACAGATTTTCATTTCATCCTTCAGGCCTATTGCCATATTTTTCAAAATAAATTTGAAAAAAACTACGAAAAGTATTCCGTTGGAACTTATTAAATTTGAAGATTTTCAAGTAAATATGGCCTGTTGGCACATAGGCGACCAAACATAATTCATATTTGGCGCCGTACTTGGAATTCAATTATTTATCGCAACTCTTCGCATCTAAAGGGTATGCATTTCAAACGTCGCACCTTGAACTTAGTATTTTTCTGTAAAAACAGCGAGTTGGCTGCCAGAGAGAAAGGCATTACATTTTTCGTATGAAACTCTTTGGAAGGATTGAACTGCTTTGAACTGCTGCTTCCAAGGATGACCGTGAGAGCGCGCCACGGAACAGACGCGAATCGGAATGACAATATTGCATATTGTCGACATTCCGAGAATCAAATGTCTTTCCAAATAAAGACGTGATGGGATCGCATTGTTTGAAAAGCAGGTCGGCAAAACAGATTTGTAGTGACTCGCCTTGCTCCAGTAAAAAGCTGTTAATGCGCACATATCTATCATACTGACAGTCCATACAAGTGTGTAGTATTGGTGTTGCAACGCCAGCAGCTTTATTGGCGCGCCAGCTCTAACGCACGCATTCCGAGAGAAAATGACTTTCTTTTCGCCCAGACAAGGTAATACAACTTCTTCAATACTCATTAATTCTTACGCTGAGGTAAACTAATAGTTCTTAAATAATTGGCTTTCAGAATTTTCCCTAGTGTCAAGGGAATAAAAAGGCAGCAGAATATTGATTTTCAACATGAAAACATTACAGATGCTGTCCCAAAAATCTCAAGTAATTTGCAGCCTCAACTACGAAGAAAAAAAACTCTGAGTAATGGTAGAGAATTAATGAATTTTCTTACTTTCGATTTCTCACTTTTACGTTCTTAAGTATAGAAATATCGATTTTCAAATGAATGTGACCCAGAATTTATTCTTATTAAACTTAACACCTTATTTGCATAAACATACAAAACTGTTGCCTTGTTTATGTAGATTCATATACAAAACGATTAAGAGGGCAATTGCAGAAGCGGAAGTGAACACAAATTAGACTGAGTTTGGGCAGTTTGAATCTCTTCAAAAATCGGGGAGAAAAATATCGAAGTGTTAAGCAAATCTGGGGAAAAATCAAAAGTAGTGTAGAAGATTTTGTGACAGCAAAGGCTCCAGTGTAAGAAACGAAGAAAGTAATATGAAATAAACACATTCTAACTTACGTAGCATCCTACTGTCACAAAACACGTAAAATTACGATCACGAAAAACAGGATTTTCATAGTGGGTGACTAAGTTTGTCGCCCAATTACTTTACAATTCTCATCTTTTCGAAAAATTCAACATGACCTTATCTGAAGATCTCTTTTCATGAACACATTTTATTAAGAAAAAAACAATCTTCATAATTGTTGTTGTAGGAAGACACGGAAAAAAGTTTGGAATTTTTTCAATTTTCGAAAACTTAGGGTTTTTAACCAAGGTCCTTGAGACTATCGAACAGCAAAATTTAATCAAAATCGATAGTGCCATTTTTTTTGAAGAGTTTGAAAATGTCCGATGGGCTTCATGTCAAGATTCCCAAAATTAAAATATTGATATCAAATTCAAATGGCCGCGACAGCCAGGTCGATTGGAAACTATAAATTTTGGGGAAAAATCGGCTGAGCGGCTTAACCGCGAGCGTTTTTCACAGACGGACGGGCAGTTGGACGGACACATAGACGTCTATCAATTTTTCGTTACCAAGGCCCCACAAAATATGGATTTTGACAACACTTCGTGTTAGATTTTACCCCTAAATTTAGCCACTGGATTTATCCACATTTTCGTTACCAGGGCCCTGTAATAAGAGTTTTTCTGCCGAAAATTCGCCGTTTTTTACCCACAGCATTATATAACTTTGTCTTCTTAAGAAGGTCTTTCTTAACCGCGAAAAGTAAAAAATATATACATATCTACAATGATATTTTGAATTTAACAGTCCATCAGCTATAGTCATGCACCCTGCTAACGCACACTCGGGGCGTTGCACTGTCCGTTAAACACGAGTCGCAAAAAAAAAATAACTTATCTAACATATGACAATATGTATAACATGATTCGCCTTCTTACGCTCGTCATGATAGATTAAAAAAGATGTGTATATATATAATTCATACTTTCGTTGATTTTGTCGAATACTATGTAATGGATACGACCGTCAATGACTTAGAAGACCGTGCCTTAAACTATTCTTTATTCCCTCCTTGAGTAAGCGGCGTATATCTCGTGTCCGTCGCAGATAACCCTTGATGGTGTGGGCGAGGAAACGTGACGCAAACGAAAAGCTCCGCAATGAATCAGCCTGTGCCTGCCGCAGCTCCAAGCTGGGAACACCAACGCTTTAAACCACTGCTCCGTTTCTCCTACTTCACCTGCGTAGCGAAAAATTGCCGCCATTCGTCAGGGCGACGTTTTACAGGCACCAAAGCGGTGTCCGTTGTTCCCGAAAGAGTTGCTGCCGCACCGCTGCAATAATCACCTTGTAACGTGTATCCATGTGCAGAGCAACGATAATAGTACAATGACAATGGCATTTCAGGGATAAATGGGATTCAGTAAACTATCCCTGGGACGAGGAACTTACCCCAGGAGGAAAAGGAAGTGATTGATCAGTGTACATGATAAAGAATGACAAAGACTTTTTGGCACTAATTCGTTTTCTGATCTCCTAAGTCTAGGCTAGCTTTTCGGCATTGCCCCACCTTCTTCCACCGACTTGAAATCAGACATTCTCACGAACATCTGGATCGGAACATTTTGTATAAGCCCATCGTATCGCTTAATTTAATAAAATAATTGATTTTATTTAGTATAAAGATTCGTTCAAGAATTGTTTATTTTCATGAAGCAGTACTCTGCGAACGAAAGGGGGAGGGAGTGATGAGGTGTAGTTTCTAGAATCACATTCTGAAAGAAGAAATAGTCACCAAAAAATCTGAGATCATGTACAATGTAAGAGGCCGGCGGCGCCATCCGATATTGTTGTGCCCGTCTAGTGCACTGAAAAACATGAAGTTTACCATGTATTTGTATTAATACTAGCTTAAGTACACCGTATTGCCGTTTTTTTCATAAGTATTATGACGATAAGTTCTGTGATAGCCGGTAAAGTCACAACTCTCGTACCGAGGAGTGAATTTACCGGCTAACACAGCATTTCGAGTGATATTTAGTGTGAAGTTTAACGAATTAAGACATTACATTATTCGAACGCATAATTAAAATCACCGGAATTATGAAACAGAGAATTATTACTCAAAATTTCTCCACTGCATCAACAACGGTCGAAGTCTGCCTACAACGCTGCCGGCGTCAGCTCGTGTTCGTAACTACACGTGGGATCTACGCATTAATGCAATGCCCCAGAATCTGTGATACGTTTCATTTATAACTTTGATATATTTCTCACAGACAGCGACGCGCTGTGATTTCCTTTGAACTACAATGCGAACTGTGTTAATCACGAGAATTCCTCGTGGGTGCCCTGACTTGGAACCCTGACTGAGGAAAATAAATTGATATTTGTAAGATGGAATATTTTCCTGAATACACAAAAGGCCTTCATTTGCAGATCTTGAAATGTTGGTTCCAGAGAGATGAAGAATCTGTTGCATTTATGTATGTTGTTCCTGCATACTCCGTGAGTGAATTTGTTATATGCTGATTCAAGTGTTCCAATGGTAAGCAAAATAAACAACACTAGAAATATTGCATAGTGGTCTGAAGTGATGTCAAGGCCTCAACCAGCCTGCAAGCCCGAAGTAGATAATGTGGGACATTGTTAAAGGAATACAGTGTGAGAAAATACTAGCATTGTGCTGCAATTGCTCGTGGGAAACAATAGTGGCACAATTCTAAAAATATGAATTTTGAGCTAATGCACTTTCCAGAATTGCAGATTGGTCTACTTTCCAACAGCATGTAGAGTATGGTATTGCACCAACAAATGTCAGAAGTGTGAATGCAACAATGATGCATTTCAATACAAGGTGAAAACTTCAAATTCATTTATCGCAACATCTATTAATTTTTTAGTTGTGCCACTATTGCAGTCCACAAATGACTTCAGGCTTGGCAATTTTTGCCTAGAGATGAAAGTGATTTGCATTATTCCTATAGTGTGTCCACAATGAAAGTAAAAATTAATCTAAATTAAAGTTAAGTTCATTAGTTGTGATGTTTTTGGCTAATATTTTTTCCTTTCATTAATTCTTGATTCTGTCTTGAAAAGGAAGAAATAGTTATTTTAAACTATGTACCAAACTCCGTTGTTCTCACATGGAACACATTGTGTTAATATTCCTTCTGTTACCATATTTAGTACATCTTTGCTGATTGTATTCAAGAAACAACAAATAAAACAAATAAGTCAACATAATAATTCAAAGTTGCTCTGCACTTGTAACCGCCTTACTCATCACCATCTTTGTTTATAATGTTGGTGCATCGTGGCATGTTCTGCAAGATTCTTAGGATTCCACCTTACAAATCTGTCATGAAGTAATTTAGTCTCTTCTCCCTTATCATAACAAACGAGAGACGATCTACTCACTAGTGAGAACAGCAAACAACCACCTGAGTTCAAGAGTGGAATGGCGTCTTATTTATAAACTCTTAACTTTTAAGGCGCAGTGGTGTTTTGCTAGACATGTCAGTTTCATGAATAATCTCCAGCCTTCAGCCTTCTGTGATAATTAAAAAACATCCTTGAGTCTGTCCTATGCATTTTATTTCAAGGACATTTTTTCCCCTAAACTCTTTTATCTTTACAGTTGTTGCATTGTTATGGGTGCCTAAGTCGTTGACAAAGCTCTGGTGTACATGCCTAATATAAAACATCTTTGAGTTTGTTCAACGGACTTTACCCAAATACTTTTTTAAATAAATTAAATGTGCCTTTGTTATTTGAACTATGAAACAGAATGCCCTCGTTCCCACTTCGTTTTTGTTCACCAACTTGTTATGATAAGGGATAAGACTCATAATTTGCAACTGGTGTAATGATAAGTGAATGTTGTTATAGGTTTTATTTGAAGTTTGAATTCTGCAATGGAATTGAGACATCTAATGAAAGGGACTCGCTCTGCAAAATTCAACAATTTAGTTCACCTTATCAGTATCTTGTCTTTCTGTGTACTTTATTCAGTAAATAGTAGGGTATTTGCCTCCCCTTTTACATCAATATTTAGAAATAGTAATTTATTTCACACATTTAATAAAAGGAATTTCAGTGTCTAAATTAACAAATGTAAAAATGAAATGGTTTTGTCTCATCATGATTGTATTTTAGTAGATATAACAAATGTAATTAAATGCACAAGTCATTTTATCTGTTTAATACTCTTTTATTCCTCCCTCTGTTATTGAATGTCTCAATTTCATTTATAAGTTTCATGCAATTTAATTTTCATTATATCTTGTGTGTGGTTTTTAACATACAGTAGTATTTGTCCATCTACTTTATTTTTTTATGTTGATAGGGGAAATGTGATTCAAAAGTGAAGATTCACATTAATGTTAAATTTGGTAGCTTATATTTTTTATTGGAGTTAACAAATTTATCTTCATGAATTTGCAATAAGATTGTTCCCACTGTGCATTAGGGAATAAGAAGCGCATATTTATGTGATTAGTTGTGACTAGTTTATCGTTTTTCCTATGTGGAGAAAATAAAAACAAAAACAGGAAGTTACTTGTGATCTGAATTTTGTGGTCTTGCAAACTCTCAAACATGCAATAGTCTGTAAAATTTTAGAGCCTCAGTTCGTAGTTTTCATACCTAGGAGATTTCCTTATTCATATTTCAGAACAGACATCATACAACAAGAAATTACAACACTATTTATGTTATTGTGTAATTTGCTTTTTTTGTTACATTCAAGTCTATTACTAACGATGTTTCATATGTAAGTTTTTGAAGTTAATCTGTGCATCTAATATTTTAATTAACTCATTATCTGAAAGAGTTTTTAGGGAAACGTTTCTGAGGCAGAAGTAATGGCCTCTTGTCATATGAGTCAGCCCTAATTTTGTTTCACTTGTGGTCAGTGGTACTTGTCAAGTTCAAATTCCTTGGAATGCTCGTGAACAGTAGAAGTGAAGACAACAATAAAATACTTTCATACTGTTCAGCTTTGTTGGAATCGAGCTGAAATGCATTTGTTAAAATTGTACGAAATGTATTTTATTTTCTGCTGTTTCCGACCTTTTTTCTTACAAACATAGCAAAATTATTACCTTATTTGTAATGATCAGTTGTTTTTTTGGTCTAATACTCCTTACTCATTAAAGTTATTGAGTTGATGTAAATGATGTAATGTCATTTAAAAACTTTAGTATTGTACAATTGTGATAAGTTGAATTAGAAGAGTTTAAGGGAGTTGCTATTACATGATAAGTTCATTGAGTGCAGTTCAGGAAGAGAAAGTGATGTGAGTTAATTGTGTATGAAATGAGAAAGAAAAGCTAATACCGTAATTTGGGGGGAATAGGATCACTTTCTGAATTGAACGCTTTATTGTGCAAGTATTGTTATAAAAAAACCTGTCCATTTTATGGGTCTTAATCTTTATTTGCAAAGTAACCATTTCTTTGATGTCCAATTATTATCCTGAAAGGATTAATTCAGTTTTTAACCCCTGATCCTATTGGTTCGCAAGTTGGGGTGAATAGAATCACATATAAGAATATCCCACTTTCTCCTAAAAACACGTAGAAAGGACCAATAGTCTCGACCAGGGTCAAAATAAGAACTGGTTCAGAGTCTTCTGGTTCCTACTAATAGTCGATTGTACTGCCAGGTTGAGAGAGGAAAAAATAATTATAGCGTGAAAAAATACTTTATTGGCCTAACTCAGAAAATTAAAAAAAAAATATTGGAAAAAATTGACTTTTGACTTAACAACTTTAAATTAGTAATAAACTATTGCAAAAATCATTCCAAATGAATTGCATCCACTAGAAATCTATATTGACATATCTTTGCGCCCACCCTCTCTCGCCTGCTCACCAATGCAGTCACCATGACGTCATGCGCCCCCGGGCGTGAAGATCAGCACATCAGCTTCTAGGTACTGTCATCATGGATTTCACTGTGTATTGTATGCTATGTTTTCCTTTCAGTGCAAGAGAATTTCCTCCCGTTTGTGTCAACTTCAATAACTTTCTCGTTACATTTACTTATGGTATTCGATTCAATCAAATATTTTCATGAGAAACCACAATTGCATCATTGTAATTTAGTGTAATTTATTTCTCTAACTCTGTCGTCTCACTGGTTCAATCTAAGCCTATTCATTTTCCCAAAATAATGGCAATATCTTCCTGAGCATAGTTAATTACAAAAATGGACCCCCGCTTTGAAGCTACTGAGGTTAATGTTGGGTGCTGCAATTAATTCATCAAGTATCAGTCCACTATTCACATACAACTCCAACAATGCACTTGTCTGACTTTGTGCCAACTAATCGGTAGCGATGGCGGTGGCTGCCTGTGTTAAATGGTGGTATTTTATGCAATTCTTAACATAGCAGGTGTAAACACTGGCATTCTCAAGAATTGCAATAACAATTCGGAAAAAGGATCTAGTAGAGAGCCGTTAATGGAACTTGGGATTTTACTTGCACAACCATATATTTCACGTGGTGATGTCCGTCCTTTGCCAAGTGATATGCAAGAAATTATACTGAAATTTGTAAGCAAACCACTTGAGAAGAACCACAAACACACTCAAGCACGACAAGTCAGATGTGAGGTGTGCCCGAGAATAGGAGACGGCAAAACGAAAATCGTGAGCATCAACGGCACCAAACATATTTGTACAAGTCATGCAAAACCTGTTAGTAAAAATTGTTTTCAAATGTAACATATATTACCTATTACAATGTAAATGATAATATAGTGATATTTTGTAAATAGAATGAAATTTAATTTTATAAAACGGGGTCTACCAGGACCCCTTCAGTCAAGTTAAGGCTTAAACAACAACCCAAACGTATATTGTCTAATAATGGAAAAACTGATATTGTTATGAAATCGTTTAGTTTTTAATTCGCTCTACACGCTCCTGCTTTGAGATTTCTTGAAAACAAAATTTAAGTCATTACAATAATTACATTTTGAAGGTAACTGACATTAGGAGCCTGTAAAGCGTATTAAAAACACAATTTTATATCAAACTCATATTTTTTCCACCAGTTGATAATATGCGTTTTGATTAGTATTTTCTCATATACTGGTATTACGTAGAGTTTAATGTACGGAAATATAAAATATACCACCAATGTTATGAAAATAATATAGTTATTTTTATTTTTTGTAATATTACTCCATGTGTACGTACCAATACAAGCATAAAAATGAATATACAAATATTCTTTTGACGAGTTTCAATTTTTTAACAATTAAATGCATTCACTTTCTATGAAAAAAATTACATACATAAATTGACATCTACATCGATTTGAAGTTATCAGGTATGTTTCATAACTTTGTATTATAATAATTACAATTTTTTGAACTTATTATGATAACGAGTAATTTTTTACTTTATATTATATGAAATTATTAATTTTACATTTTATTCAATTAATATAGACAATTTAGAAAGAATATAAACGATGGAAGTTGCATTTGAAACACGTATGTACTTCTTTAAAAAACGTTAGTTTGAATAAATGGTTGCCTTTTCATTTTGAGTTGATTTAACCACTATAAAATATTACTAATGGATAGAATTTAATAATTCTTTAATCAACTTAAAATAAAACGCAAAAATTTCATTTCACAAACTTTTTTGAAGTGGTGCATGGAGCGTGGCCACACTTCATGCTGTATAAGAGACCTCAAGTTAATGTAAATAATTATTTGTTTTAATAATATAATGAATTAATTTGTATATTAATTATTAAAATGTACGGATATTTTCCGTTTTACGTATACCAGTTCACTAGACGAGAAATTTAGTTCCTTTGAAACGAGAAATTTCGTTCACCCTAAAGGAATCGATTCCCTACAATGTGAACGTTGAACAGATAAACGTTGTGATACATTTCAACATTTACGCGGTACATTTAAAAATTAGTTTTACATGCTATTTCACTTTGAAGGGAGCACTAACTTTTAAGAATTTCTTAATAAATAATGAAATAGACATTTAGAAAAATAACTCACCTATCGCTTCGCATTATGTATTGGAGCGTTGTCATTACGTAAAAGCGAGTCGCCACGTCTCCACATTTCTGGTCTTCTGCGAAAAATGGCGTCCCTCAGACGTTTCAGAACTTCAATATAGTAATTTTGGTTCATCGAGGAGACACTCGTGGCTAACGACCCCCTTCGCATAAAAGCACCGTCAGCATCACCTTGACCTTGGACCAAATTTGGCAAGCTTTCATGGGTCTGGGGGACGTTTCGCCCATTTATTGGGACGATTGGACATTCGTTTCAATGTCGTAACGATAAACCCATCATTCATCACCGATTATGATCTTTGACAAGAAGTTTTTATCTTCTTCTGAACTATCAAGCTATTCATGATAAAGCTGGACACGATGCACTCTTTTGTTTCTGCACCAGGCGAATGCCGGAGCAGTACCCTAACAAACGGGCCACGGACCGCGCGCGATCGTTTCTTCCTCTTCCTTGTCCTATTCTCTCCTCCCCCCACACACTTACACTAACATGCACTACATTACTACATATTCCGGGAGACCGGTCGGGAGCTTAGAGCTTGTCCCGGCTGGGGCGGTGGGAGAGTCCTGGTTAGAGGGAAACCCCACTAGTCGATGGGAAGGTCAGCACCGGATCTCGCCATCCAGGGGGGGAAGATCACTGCCATCTTCCGAGAAAAAATCATGCACTACACTAACGGGACTAATGACCGAAGCAGTTGACGCGCCCGGAAACACGAAAAAATCAATCAATCGATCTTTTGTTTCTGCATTATCAGGCGTAGCACAAATTTCGATGCAACGCGGTTGTTAGGGCATTGCATTAGAGCAGTGGGCCAGTGGCTGAAACAAGTATTTATTGCACTGCCTTACCACTACCTTTGATACCTTTCTTATTTTTTACTCGAAGGATCAGACAATTTTAAGGCTAGCCAACCTTTGGAAAGACTACATGCGCACAGGGAGTGCCACCATTAATGGGAACGTTGAAAGAAACACATAGCAAGTTCAATATGCACATGTAATTAAACTATGCAATTGTTACAAAATTTTGGGAAAATTGTTTTGCTCTGTGAAAACATAAATCAATAAAATGAAAGAACACATTCATGGAGCAAATAAGCTTGATAGCATAATATGCAATGCCTGCATGAATCATTATGAAACGTCTTGAAATTATCAGTTTGTAGGAATGACATAAACATAAAAGACTGAAATATAAAAAATGCACTAGAATTTACACCTAATTCTGTAAAGAAAAAGGAACATAACATCCACGCTCGATGTCTTGAAGAAGCGCTGCATTCCACAGCGTGATAAGGCGCGAGGGGGCGCCCACGCAATGCGAAGTGCTCGTGCGGAGGTCGACGGGAGCGTGGCCAGCATGGCTGCGGCTGCCCGCGGAAGACTGGCACACATGCAGTATGATTGGAAATATTCACCGTAACAACGATACACTGTTCATTGCCACACAAACAGAGGTGAATAGCTAGTGTCATGGGAGTTCATACCCAATAAAATAATTGCCTGTACCTACAGTCACTGTTTACGCACAAACATTAAATACAGCACATTTTTCAATGTGCAATGATGGCAATAACTAATTTACTACGAAAATGAATCAATAGTTCTGCAACTCGCGCACATATATATTTACGTGAAATGTAAATGTTTCAAGTCCGTGCAATTAATAAAATACTAATTAGTTCATCGTAGAATGCACTGAATTGTTGGAGTAACATGTTAAAGCAATCTTACACACGCGTCTGAAGACATTGCGAGCGTGCGCGGCACGGAGTGTGCTCGCCATGAAGACCGGAAGCCAACCGGCAAGCTGTGTGTTCTACGGCGAGCAATATGTCCGTTAGCACCGTATGGCACTCTGGACCAGTAAAAATCAATTTTACATTGTAAGTTAGGAGATACAGAATTGAACATTAACTAGAAATAGATTTAGTTGGGATTGTAAATTACACGATTGCATGTGATTTTAAAGCTAGGAATTTCTTATGTATTTTGTAAGATTAACAAATTGGTTCTGATGATATAATAGTTATGAAGCGCCGGGGCAACGTTGCCGATTCGGGGAATGCATGCGTTGCAACACTGTAACCGCACGCTGCAACCAGCCGACTGAAACGATGCTGTAATTCGAGACATGGAAATTATATTAAGATTTACAGTAAAATATGAATTGTATTAAACTTAAATGTAACTGGCTATGTTTGAATTTAGGATATTGGAGACAATACATACATTTTATGTAAATAAAATAAGACATACCAAGCCTTAATCGTGGCAGCAGAATGCGTTAAGAAGTGCAATAAATAATATAAATTAAATGGAAATTGTAGTGAGTTCTAACAGTGGTGTATCTTCAATTTCTCGGTCAAAATTTCGTGACAAGATCCGATTGATATCCCACACTCTTCAGCAAGCTCACCTACAGTCAGATGTCGATTTGCTCGCACCAGGGTATTGATTTTGTCGACGTGTGGGTTGTCAGTTGACGTGAAAGGACGACCAGAACGCTCATCATCTTCAATGGACTGTCGACCATCTTTAAAACGCCCATGCCACTAGAAACATGACGTACGCTTCATAGCAACATCATCGTAAGACGTGTGAAGCACAGCAAAAGTTTCTGTTGCAGATTTTTCCAATTCAACACAAACTTTTACAGCAAGTCATTGCTCTTTCAGGTCATTCATTTTGAAATGCGTCAAATGAAAAAATCGTATTCACTAAAAACCACGTAGGTTAATACCCGTGGGTACCCGCAATAGGTAGGCTCACATCAGTGCCCACAATGTATCTCTCAACATAGTCTCTCATATATCTCAAATATAGCTGCAACATTTCGTAAATGCAAATGATCTGAAGGTCTATTTAATGAAGTAAATATTTTGTGCAGTTTGTACATGGCCATCAATGCTATTGTTAATGAATCTTACTTTGCAGAATTCTTGTCTGAATAGTTATGATGAGAAAGGTAAAAATTGACAAAATACACGCAAATATTATTAAAATCATATTATCCTATTAAATAATGTTCAATACAAATTCAAATTATTTTTGCATTTCCTAAAAAAATTACTTTTTCCCAACAATATTTAGAAAGTTTTTGTCTTTCTTCTCTATTTTGCAAGGTTTCCATTTTTTCACTTCTCTACAGACGTCTCCTGCACATTTTTCTCTTTGGTAAGATATTGTGGCTGTCGATTGTAGATACGGTAAATTATTCTCTCTGAATAGGCACTTGTCATAGACACGGTTGAAAGTAATGCCATAATACGTATCGCTCAGGCCAAGAGCTCACAATGAACTGGTGCCATTACACCCAAAGTGTGTTAGATAACGCGCAGCGCAGCGGTCAAGTTTGAAGATACTCACGGAAAAATATTCAGCGAAAGGATGAAAATAAAAAGTCAGGTGGTCTCAGGAAATTACAACGAAAGAATACATGAAAAATCGCGACTAATGCATCGCAATAGTTTAAGAAGATAAAATTGCCGTATCTTGGATCTCACAGATCTATTGCGAGCACTCTCGGATTAAAAAAATGAAGATACGAGTATCAACAATCAGGAAATGGTATCACAATCAGAAAATCTGTGCAAACCTAGCGACAGCAAACGGGTTCCTCTGGAATACACTGGAGCTGCGCCATTTCAACAGCGCTATTCAAAACTATCCAAATTAGCGAGCGCATTTGCGTATTTGTATGTAAAATTTCCCCCAACTCCAGAAATAGCTTACGAAATATGTGAGCCGTCAAACTGACGGCACGCGGGCATTGTTTCAATTCAAGGTCTGGGCGTTCTAGTGTGTGAACATATACACGTGGAAGACATAATTACATTGTAAGGAAGGGAGGGAGGCAATGTGGCCTGCCACTGGCCGAGCATTGCAGCTGGTCGAGCGCGCTTGGGGGCCTCCGCTGGCTTTTCAGCTGGCCAGACCCTGCAGTCCGGAGGTGAACGAAATACGTAGGAAATGTTGATTAGGAGGGAAAACTGTTAGTTAGTTAGTGTCTTATTTTACTTGGCGAAACTCGGGCCATCAGGGCCGCTCTTCCGTCTAACCACGCAAATTTCGCTACGCTCCTTTCACCAGCTAGCGGAGAAAGGAGGTATTATCTTGTGCGACGAAACAGAAGGATCTCAATTTGGCTCAGAGGCTTCTTTTAGGCTTTACTTCCCCTCCGAAGGAAGGCGTACGAAGGATTTTTTCGCCCTTAAAAATCCATGGCTTCGATCGAGTTTGAACCCGCAAACTCGGGTACAACAATCCGGTACGCTGACCGTTCTACCACCGAATCGGCCTTGTGAGATATTTATACAAATATAAGAAATACATTTAATAATATTCCCTCATTTTCTCCGGAAACGTAAGGACTCCGCGTAGTTTGTTTTGTAGAATGTGTTGTAGTGACGCATTTTGCTTTTTCGTACACTCATATAGAGAAAGAGTTGTAAGGCTGCGAAAAGATGAGGAGTGGTACAAGGGTGGCTATTTGCGTGAATATAATTGTTCAGATGTATTCTGGATTTCGATCGCTGAACTAAACGCAGATTTTTATTGTTGAATGTGACATTTGCAGTTGCTTTAAAAATTTTAGTTTCACACAGACCTCGTTTCTAATATTGCACATATTACTTTTAAATGATAAAAAATGATAGGTTTGTATTGGCTGACGCATAAGTTCGTGCGGTTCTTAATAAATATTTTTATTTTATTTTTATTTATGCAATTACAGTTTTCATTTAATCGTGTTGTTTTTGCAGATGGGAGTGGAAAGGAAAGTATTCCTGACTGCTAAAGTAATTTCACGTTCCAACCTCTAACGCTTCATTTGGTTAGCGTTCTTTTATTATGCGAAAGGCACTTTAGTAATTAAAGCTAGTGGTACTACAATAGCACATTTTTTGTATTCGTAACAGTTACGAAATATTACCCATGTTTACTGCTACTTTTATCCTACCAACATTTCATCTATTACTTGACTAAAAAAATTACATATGTTGCAGAGTTCAGCGCATTAAGTTCAATGCGAGCGAAATTCTTGATATGGTTAAGGTAGGCGATATTTTTTTTCTATGGCGTTCAGAGACAAAGACACGCCGAAAGATGGACTCACTACGAGACAAACGCTGGATCGGACGCATGATCAGGTGTTTGGAGGAAATAAAACTTCTTTATATCAGGGACTATCGAAACGTGTATATTCGTCCAAATTTCAATTTCGATTAATTGTAGTATTACTATTTTTTTATACCACTACTCCATATATAAGAAAGCAAAAACTTCTTGTTTCATTAAAGGTTGGAAAAACTGTTGAACTTTTAGAACTTTCTACATATATATTGAATTTTTTGATTATTTTCACTAGTTGCACAAATCAATTGAAGAAAACATGTAGTCACAAACGTAATAAGCTTCGTGTAAAATAGGTTTGATCTATGAATATGTTTTGGAAAAAATGATGTGTATATTGAAGGTGATAGTATTGCTGATACACAGTCGCAGTCACAGGCGGATAAGAAGAACTCCGAAGAGACTGACGTTTAAAAAAACTTCGCATCAAGGACCTCAAAATGTGTATTAAAATATCGACATGGTTTTTTTTTGTGTAAATAAAATATTCTCTCTATAATAAGTACACAAGAAAGTAATAGCCGTAGGTAGCATTGCGAATGTGAGAGTTACGAGTATGCTAATTTTTGAACGTTCAGTGGGCAACCATGCGACTACTGACTCATGTTTTTAAGCACTTTGTTTAGACTATGCAATGGCAATGGGCCATCAAAGTAGTCGAGAACACCAATCGGATATGAATACTCGGTTCCGCATGCGCATTTGAGTTCAAATGTTCCCATTGTGTGTAAGGTGTAATGATCCATGGGAGATTGCGTTACTTTACGGTTCAGATTACTAGAATGGACTTTCGTTTTTCTCGCGCAATAAACTGTGAAGAACTCAGCAAAAATATTCGGTTTTTAAATAGTACTGAATGTAATGGTCAATTGTTCGAAGAACATTTCATTCCGAGTAAGTAAGCGGGAATTGAGGCAAATGTATAAGTAGTAATTAGTGTTTTAAAAGGACCACTTTCCGTTGTGATCGTAAATAACAATAATCTGCGCTTCGTAAAATATGCAGCCGATGGCAATGAAATTAGTCCACTTTCTAGTATTCCCTATTTTGTGTTAAAAGCACATAGTTCGGGAAACCCTTACATAAAAGAATTTTGTAGGAAAATAACGAATATATGAACAATTGACTATTTTCACGCCTGTTAATTTAGTTTAGTGACACTATGCATTCCTTCCAATAAAATGTACAACGCTCTTACGCGATATGTACTCATTAGGAATGTTTATCTTAGTGCAATGATTTAGTGCGAAAAGATAATGATTTCAGGCTTGAAAGACTATTCTTCACTTACCACTTACCAGAATTTGAAACCAGATATATCTTAACATTGCTCTTAGCAGGTCTAACAATATTCCAACAAATCGACATAATGATTCCGCGGTCGCCAAGAATGGTTATCTAGGATGGGTTTTTGTTTACATCAAAGGAAAAATTATCTTGAAAGTCAAAAGTGTAAAAAAGTAAGACACAAGTTCGATTGAAGAAAACCTTGCCCGACAAGTTCTTACTCTCGTCTATTTGGTAAAAGACAAGTACAGTCTCTTCTGGCTACTTTCTTTGCAATGTTGATACGGAATGTAAGAATTTGCTCTTGTAGCTGACCCCACTCACACTGGGAGTAAATCAACCATAATGAAAGAAGGAAGAGTTAAACATGTACAATCCTAAACAGCAAAATACTATGAAAAATAAAAGGTACGAAACCTCTGAATACACAGTAAAATATATTATGTAAATGCTAGACTATAGTGATTCATTGACGATATTAATGATGGTTGACTGAGCATCCATACTCGAAGAAAATATAACAAATTTAAATTTTCTTTTCTCCTTGTGGACAAATTCGGTCGAGTATCCTCGGCGAGGGGTGGAGAATCCACAGAAAACAATCACCAGGACAGTTGTGGGTCTCATGTCTGCAAACGAGTGGCGTTAATGCTCCCACAACAGGTTACCACTTTGCATTTACACGTTTGTTTGGGAGGTGGAAGCACGGATTGTAATAAAGACCGAATAGTTTAATCGAAATTTCATTATATAGTAACTTCACATGTATTGCCAAAACATTCACGAAAATGGTGGATTATGATAGGCATGTTCGTTACGAGTTGTTCCGTAGACTCGCTGCAGACTGTTGTGAATTGCAAACAAATAATTCTACGTACAATACGTCGGAAACAACATGGATACCACTGCTGACTCTATTAAACAATATTACATCCCTATTACACTGGCGTGCGATACCCCTGTTGACTATATTAAACAATATTACATGCCGATTACACTGGCGTGCGATTGTTTCATTGCCGCCATCTTATATTGCGTTTTAGAATTACTTTTGCATCCTGAAGCAGGATCTGACGTTATTTTTCTTACATCACGTCATTTTTTCACCCTTATATTACGTTTTTATCATTTTCAAGCACTAATGCAATTCTTAAGTTACTACTGGAGAAGTAGTTTTAATTAAGATTTCCAGATGAGTTTATTAATTCGATGTCCTGAAGCCGTTCGTAATCTAATCTAAGTATCTAATCATCAGAGATGATTATGGGGTTGGCTGATGATGAGAAAACAAGACTGCTTTGAAAGCCAATATTTGCCTGAATAATTAAAAATATTTAAAAAATGATAGAAGCAGATAGATGCCCCAGGTTCTCTCATGGTCCTATGTCCTCTTTCTCTTTAAAGGTGTTTGTTCAACTGTGTGTATTGGAACTTAAGAAATTAGGCTTCAAAGTAAAGGCTCTAATATGTGATAACGTTACAAGCAAAGATTGGCACGTAAATTAGGGGTTTCTTCATCATGACCCTATTTTAAATTGGATGATGACAGAATTCATTTCTTTTATCTCACCACATTCAATTAGGAAAACTCCTCTAAAACGTAATTTGATATTTATTTGCAATATTGTATCATGGACACACCTTAGAAACATATATAATTTGAACAATGATACTTTAAAATGAAAGTTAATAAATAAATTAACGTATGCAAACATTTATTCTAAAATGTTGAAATGCATGAAGGTAAAGTTGACCGTTCAGACTGTATCGTTCTGCGCATACTGCTTTTCATATGCATTTTGAAATGTACAAAATTCCAAGCACTGCTATTCACACTGCAGATTTTGTAGAGACTATGGACAAGCTGTTTGGCCCTTTATATAACACAAATCTTGGTAAAGATAAATTTAAATACAATTACGCAATGAATGGAAATTCAGGTCATTGTAATTTCCTTTCAAATGTTTTGCCACAATTCGACTATTGGAGATATGTGGATTGCAAGCGTCAATCAGTTTGTCTTCAAGGATAGAAGATAAATTTTCAGAGACTTCAGAATTTATTTCATGAGATGAGCTCTGAATTTAGTATTCCTACATTAAGATCTAGATTTTTCAGTCAAGATGCAATTCAGAATACATTTTCTATCATAAGGCAGCAACACGGCTGCAATACTAATCCAACGGCTTATCAAGTTGGGAATTGATGCAATACATTTCATCACTTTTCTGACTGAGTTGTCTTCAAAAAGCAATTGTGAAAAATATTATGGATATGGGGTGACAAAATTGATCAATATATCTATTCCTGAAGTTAAAAGTCGGGAGCCACTAATGGGTAGTGAAACATCTATGTTCTATGTCCAAGTGACCAGACAGATAATGATGATGATTATCCTTATACTGACACAGTGTAATATTGCCAATGCATAATACGATCCGTATTATGTATGCAATCCGTAGTACGTTGCTTCATATATTTTCAAAATATTTTTAAAAGTTCACTCTTGTGAACAGTGTAAAAATGTTTTAATGTATAATGTATTGCATAAAGAGAACTTAGTAAAGAACATCAAATCTTTACATATTTTAAGGCCTTTAGTAACAATTTTCGTGGGTTGTTGTTGCCCAAGAAGAATGTGTTTTTGCTATTTAAGGAATTGTAACACACCAGTAAGAATTTTTTGTTTGTTTATCGAAAGCCTAATTTAAGTAAAATTATGTGACGTGTTTTCTATCCTTGCTCAAATTGCGGTCTTCCAGTATCTATCAAGTATGAGTTGATATCCATGTGATGGCGACTGACAGAGCAAATCTTATAATTAATAGCATGATCTTCATTGTATATTCAATTCTTATTCCGGTCACATGAAGGTTATTCAACTCCTTACCATAGTTAATCTGATAAACCGTATTAAGAAATTAATTATACATTGTCAGCTTCACGTACAAGTTCAATATTAAGGATTTTTCTCTAATGTATGTGTATACCATTAAATTTTGTATACTGTGTGTATTTGTAAGAATTATATTTGTAACTACTGTATTTTTGAAACTGCGTTGCCAATGACTTGGTTGTTTATAAGGCGACCTTAAATAAATAATTTAAAACAATAATACCTAACAAATACTTAACTATTGTTTATATATTGTAGTAGCGTGAATTCTTTATAACCGGTCTCTGTGTAAAAACATATTCATTGAGATTTGCACTTCGAATGTGGTTTCAAACGTATTTTATCTGCTCATTAAGGCCCTACACGAGGTTGTAGGTATTTATAGACCGCAGTATAGATGAAAATCGATTATTAGCTATTTACAAGTTTTGACCAACAAAATAATAAATACGTATATTTAAAAAGTTGCGAAATGTGACGCTTCTAGTAGAAATTTGGACATTTCATCCTGTGAGCCACTACTCACGTCTGCAATCAAATTCTTACGTGCACATTTATATTTCATTCTGCTGCAGCATCCAACGTTCGGAACTCGTTAAAATAACGAATGTCACCTGTCAATCACCGGCTCTTCATATTGACCAGCTCCACCTCACTCACCTGTCGAGGGTTAAAATTTATTTTCAGTGCTCAGCCATAACGATTTTCCGAATTAGTATTAATTGCTGTCGAATTTTATATGGCAGCAAATCATTTTCTCTTATACTCGTATTGCTATGTCAACTCAACATACATGGTTAACAAATGGAATGAATGTGAAAAATCTTATTGATTTTAGTATTTTAAGGCTCATTGTGGGCTCAAAGTCAAACAATTAAGTACTCAAAGAAACATTTAAGTACTCATATTAGGCGCCTAGAAAGCACAAACTTTTGTGCGTGTCGACTATGAATTCGCTTCGAAAGCACGATCGCTTAGAGTTCTTAGCACGATGCAAGGAAACTTACACCACGCTTCATTACAATCGGAGTAAGCCCAAGAAATCGTCAAGAGAACCCACGAGGAACCTTCGGAAGGCTGTGAAGGGGTGGGGCGAGCATATTTGTTGAGCGTGGTTTCTGATCGTAACGACCACTTAAGAGACAAGTGCGGCTGAATTCTTCTTACACAGAACACCGGCCTCCTTGCAACCACTTTTCGCGTTTTGACTTCCTGTGATATTGTTTGTCTCTGAAGGATAACTCAGCCTCAATGGCTATTACTTCAATGTTATTTGCACAATTTCTTTGACACTCATCATAAATAATTAATGTTTTTCGTAGAAGCAAGAACACTGAAAACGCACACGCTCCAATTTCACAATGTAAACAAAAAATGATGATATTGATTCTAACCAACAAAGTAAATGAAAGTGGTGTCAACAATATAATTCCGTGAAAATCAGCGCTGACAAAATAAACAATATAGAGAGGAAAAACCAAACACTGTCTTTGAACCCTCTCAACGTTCAAGTTTTGAAATGGACATTGGTAGGTTTGCATGCGGATTGTTCCGTGCTCCAATGTTGCATGAGTGACATTTACCTACTTTTGCAATTCGACATTTTTAACAGATTTTGAAAAACCCCTCCCCCGCCCACTAAAAGTGGTCCCAAAACCGCAGAAACGGAAGAACAGTTCTCTTTGCTGATGAAACAAATAATCTTCCCAAATGGTAGAATTAAAATATCCTTTGCCTTATTTGATTTCTACGATGTAGATGCTGGAAAATATATTGTTTTTTATTTAACGAATGGATGAAGGAAGATGGGCCATTGTGTTAACCGAAATTTACTAAAAATAGCCACTTCTGAAACAAATTTTGTAGGATAAGTTAATTATGAGAAAATTATCCATTACTATCGGCTGAAAATTACTGAATACGTGTTGCTAATTTTGCATTTTCTTGTTTCAAAGACACCGCAGCCACAACTTTTTATCTTTTTCATCTCGCCACCCAACAACGTTCGCCCTCCTCTCCTGCCCTCAAACACATCACCCGCTCACCATCTTCCGACCACCATATACGCCCCAAAACCGCAGAAAAGGAAGAGCAGTTCTGTTTGGGGGTTAAACAAAGACGGAGGTTGCCGGAAAAGTTTCTGCTATCTAGTAGACCATGTCCTCTGAGAGTTCTTCAACCGTCACGTTAGTAACGTTTGTCATTTGTTACCCATTATTCGACTAATATTTCTTACCAAAGTGATCTAGTTTTCGGACATAGCATTTTTTTTAAGTCGGTGAGTGTGAAAATCGAAATCGCACGTAAACACTTCTGTGAAATGATTTTTTATGATTTCAAATGTGATTAGACGCGAAAAGATTGCATCGATCGACTTCATTTGACTTTTGCGAATGAAGCTCCATCCAAGGGCAGTGTTTAGAATTTGTTTGCAAAATTTCAACAAGGACACACCAAAGATACAGGATAGTATTACCTAGATGTAGCGCTAGTGTAGCGTTACAAATTGAAGGCTGCCATATTGTAGGCAACTAGTTCCCGGGTCGGTGCTGACAGGCATGTTGTATGTCTGTACATGACGAGAGTTGTGAGTACTTCCCCAGTAAATTATTGCTTTGCAGTGCTTTTGTCTTACTATAAAAGACTATTATTTACGCTTCAATAAAAACGGCTTCATGGTTCTGTGACCTCAAGGCCAATATAAAGAAGCATTAGGGTTACAAGAAGCAACTTTTAATAACCCAAATGGTACAACCAAAACATGTTTCATTTAGTAAAATGAGTATTTTTCATCTAATTGAAACGTATACTTTAATTTCGTCCTAGCATACCTGCACTCGGAGTAAGAAAATATAAATATTCGTTATATACCCTACGTATTTTATTACTTTGAAAACTTGTTCGAATTATTAAAAATCTGACTACATAACGTGTTAAAGGGAGTAATTTATCCACCTTTTCTCCAGGCCCCACAGTACGAGTTTTTCTGTTCAAAAATCACCTTTTTTGCCGCTGCATTACATAACTTTCTCTATATTACTCCGTATATACGAACGTATACAAGACAAAAAATGGAAGATAGATTGCATAAGTTTTGGTCATTTCATAGCATCCTTGAGAATGAAGAGTTTTGACGATGCAAGAATGATGAAATTTTCTTCGCTGAAATTTCTTTTGGAATCATGTTAATTTGTACAATTGACCTGTTAACTGAAAAGAGTGCTAATTGTTTTGAATGTTTACTTTACTTACTGGTACGATTTGTGTGTGTGTTTGCACAAATTGACAGTACCTACGTAAAAGCATTTTATGGTTTACTAGCTCAATATAACTGAAGTGTTGTGGAAACTTAAGCTGTTTTTTTCTGTTCCCTTTATATGCAGGAATATTGAGAATTATAATTGCTGAGACATAAAAATAATAATATAACGTTTATTCAATATGGGTTGAACTGACATCAATTGGAAGTCAAAAGATTCGAGCTAGGTATTTCTAATTACGTTATTTTTAAAACACATTTAAATTTTTCGTAATTTATTTATCATAGTGTATAGGAACAAAAACAATGTGAAGTATTTTTTGAAGTTTCGAATCCATTTTCGAACTTTTGAATCCGTAATATCCCGTACAAAAGAGCGTTAAAACACAGTTTTAAATTATCGCTCCCACATTTCCTACAATATGGCGGAGAGCGCAGTGTTCAATTTGTTACGCTAGTGCTCGCCTTTCACCATATCAGTAGCGGGTCTAGGGACGCACCATTCTCACTGATGAACTTATTGTGGGTCCTCCTGCAACATCTGTTGTTGCAACAAATGTCTATGCGGTGTGAGAACTGATAATTCTACGAATTAGTTGCAGGAAAATGGAGAATTTTTTTAATAAAACGAAAGTATGAAAGAAAATGAGTAGTTTTGTAAACGAAAATGTACGATACATATTCCGTACTACACCAATTTTTGTAGTGTAAGGTTATATTTTAAAAATTGTTCATTACTACTCGCTGAATATTACCGAAAACCTGATACTTATTTTATTTTCTTGTTTCACAGCTACTGCAATAACTTTTCATCATCTGCACCTCGTCGAACAAAACGCCCCCCCCCCTGTCCACAAATACGCCCCCAAAAACGCAGAAAACGGAAGAACAATTCCGTTTGCAGATTAACCAAATATTTTCTCTAAATCGCAGAATACAAATATTTGCTGTAATATTTGAAATTAACGATTTAGATTTTGGAAATGGAGAAAATATTTGTATTTGTTTAAGCAAAGACATGAAGGAAGATGAACGATTGCGTTAACCAAAATGTTGTATATTCTGTTAAATAAAAATATTCAATTCTAAAACAGTTTTTGTAAAGTTAATTATGAGAAAAAAGTCCATTACTGCATTCTGAAAATTACTGAAAACGTGATTCTAATTTTATTTTTTTGTTTCACAGCCTCCGCAACCATAACGTTAATCTTTTGAACCTCGCCGCCCAACAAGTGCCCCCTAAAAATGCAGAAACTGAAGAAGAGTTCTGTTTGCGGATCACATAAATTATCTTTTTAAATCGTAGAACCGAAATATTCTTTGCCATATTGGAATACTTCGATTTTGATGCTGCAAAATGGAGAAAACATACATTTATTTTGGATAAAATATATTCAGGAAGAAAGACGAGCCGTTGTGTTAAACGAAATATACTATAAATATTCAGTTTTACAACTGTTTTCGTGGTGTAAGGTTATTCTGAAAAATATTGTTCATTACTATTCACTGAAAATTACTGAAAAGTGTTGCTAATTTGGAATTTTCTTATTTCGCAGCCACTGCAACCATAATTTTGATCTTCTTCACCTCCGTCCCCCACCCCATGCCCTCCAACATGCCATCCCACCCGACCACCGAATGCGCCCGCAATACCGCAGAAAAGGAAGAAGAGTTCTGTTCGCTGATTAAGCAATTATTCTTTCTAAATCGTAGCATTCAAATATTCTTTTCTATCTTTGAATTGTACGATTTACTTGCTAGAAAATGGAGATTAAAAAAAATATACACGCATACATGCATACCCCACCCCCTGCTCTCCAACATGCCACCCCACCCGACCACCGAATGCGTCCGCAATACCGCAGAAAAGGAAGAACAGTTCTGTTTGCTGATTAAGAAATTATTCTTTCTAAATCGCAGCATTCAAACATTCTTTTCTATCTTTGAATTGTACGATTTAATTGCTAGAAAATGGAGATTAAAAAAAATATACATGCATACCCCACCCCCTGCCGTCCAACATGTCACCCCACCCGACCACCGAATGCGTCCGCAATACCGCACAAAAGGAAGAACAGTTCTGTTTGCTGATTAAGCAATTATTCTTTCTAAATCGTAGCATTCAAATACTCTTTTCTATCTTTGAATTGTACGATTTAATTGCTAGAAAATGGAGATTAAAAAAAAACATGCATACCCCACCACCTGCCCTCCAACATGCCACCCCACCCGACCACCGAATGCGTCCGCAATACCGCAGAAAAGGAAGAACAGTTCTGTTTGCTGATTAAGCAATTATTCTTTCTAAATCGCAGCATTCAAATATTCTTTTCTATCTTTGAATTGTACGATTTAATTGCTAGAAAATGGAGATTAAAAAAAATATACACGCATACATGCATACCCCACCCCCTGCTCTCCAACATGCCACCCCACCCGACCACCGAATGCGTCCGCAATACCGCACAAAAGGAAGAACAGTTCTGTTTAGCTGATTAAGCAATTATTCTTTCTAAATCGTAGCATTCAAATACTCTTTTCTATCTTTGAATTGTACGATTTAATTGCTAGAAAATGGAGATTAAAAAAAATATACATGCATACCCCACCCCCTGCCCTCCAACATGCCACCCCACCCGACCACCGAATGCGTCCGCAATACCGCAGAAAAGGAAGAACAGTTCTGTTTGCTGATTAAGAAATTATTCTTTCTAAATCGTAGCATTCAAATACTTTTCTATCTTTGAATTGTACGATTTAATTGCTAGAAAATGGAGATTAAAAAATATACATGCATACCCCACCCCCTGCCCTCCAACATGCCACCCCACCCGACCACCGAATGCGTCCGCAATACCGCAGAAAAGGAAGAACAGTTCTTTTGCTGATTAAGCAATTATTCTTTCTAAATCGTAGCATTCAAATATTCTTTTCTATCTTTGAATTGTACGATTTAATTGCTAGAAAATGGAGATTAAAAAAAATATACATGCATACCCCACCCCCTGCCGTCCAACATGTCACCCCACCCGACCACCGAATGCGTCCGCAATACCGCACAAAAGGAAGAAGAGTTCTGTTTGCTGATTAAGCAATTATTCTTTCTAAATCGTAGCATTCAAATACTCTTTTCTATCTTTGAATTGTACGATTTAATTGCTAGAAAATGGAGATTAAAAAAAAACATGCATACCCCACCACCTGCCCTCCAACATGCCACCCCACCCGACCACCGAATGCGTCCGCAATACCGCAGAAAAGGAAGAACAGTTCTGTTTGCTGATTAGGCAATTATTCTTTCTAAATCGCAGCATTCAAATATTCTTTTCTATCTTTGAATTGTACGATTTAATTGCTAGAAAATGGAGATTAAAAAAAATATACACGCATACATGCATACCCCACCCCCTGCTCTCCAACATGCCACCCCACCCGACCACCGAATGCGTCCGCAATACCGCAGAAAAGGAAGAAGAGTTCTGTTTGCTGATTAAGAAATTATTCTTTCTAAATCGCAGCATTCAAATATTCTCTTCTATCTTTGAATTGTGCGATTTAATTGCTAGAAAATGGAGATTAAAAAAATATACATGCATACCCCACCCCCTGCCCTCCAACATGCCACCCCACCCGACCACCGAATGCGTCCGCAATACCGCAGAAAAGAAAGAACAGTTCTTGTTTGCTGATTAAGCAATTATTCTTTCTAAATCGTAGCATTCAAATATTCTTTTCTATCTTTGAATTGTACGATTTAATTGCTAGAAAATGGAGATTAAAAAAAATATACATGCATACCCCACCCCCTGCCGTCCAACATGTCACCCCACCCGACCACCGAATGCGTCCGCAATACCGCAGAAAAGGAAGAACAGTTCTGTTTGCTGATTAAGCAATTATTCTTTCTAAATCGTAGCATTTAAATATTCTTTTCTATCTTTGAATTGTACGATTTAATTGCTAGAAAATGGAGATTAAAAAAAATATACACGCATACATGCATACCCCACCCCCTGCTCTCCAACATGCCACCCCACCCGACCACCGAATGCGTCCGCAATACCGCACAAAAGGAAGAACAGTTCTGTTAGCTGATTAAGCAATTATTCTTTCTAAATCGTAGCATTCAAATACTCTTTTCTATCTTTGAATTGTACGATTTAATTGCTAGAAAATGGAGATTAAAAAAAATATACATGCATACCCCACCCCCTGCCGTCCAACATGTCACCCCACCCGACAACCGAATGCGTCCGCAATACCGCAGAAAAGGAAGAACAGTTCTGTTTGCTGATTAAGCAATTATTCTTTCTAAATCGTAGCATTTAAATATTCTTTTCTATCTTTGAATTGTACGATTTAATTGCTAGAAAATGGAGATTAAAAAAAATACATGCATGAAGGAAGATGTGCCGATGTGTTAACCAAAATGTACTATACAATATTTTAGGTTTCAGTTCTACATCAGTTTGCGTAGTGTTAAAGTAATTTTTTAAATATTGTCCATTACCACTGGCTGAAAATTACCGAAAACCAGATTCTAATATTGCGTTTTTTTGTTTCACAGCTACCGCAACCATAACTTTTCATCTTATGCACCTGGTCGACCAAAAACGTCCCCACTGCCTATAAATACGCCCCAAAAAGGCTGAAAACGGAAGAATAATACCGTTTCCAAATTAACCAAATATTATTTCTAAAGCCGAAAGCCGAAATGTACGGTACATATTCAATTCTACACCAGTTTTTGTAGTATAAGGCAATTTTGAGGAAGTTGTCCACTACTCGCTAAATACTGCTGAAAACCTGATTCAAATATTGTGTTTTCATGTTTCACAGCCACCGCAACCAGAACATTGAATCTTCTTCACCTCGCCGCTGAACAACGGCCTCTCCCCCTGCCGTCAAACAGCCCCTCCCCCGCCCACCAAATACACACGAAAAAACGCAGAAACTAAAGAAGGGTTCTCTTTGCTCACTAAACAAAAATTGTTTTTGAGCAAGAAACCATAAATAATACGATTTCAGAAATTTCTAAAAGGTTTCGTAATTAATAGTTAATAAACTGATCAATGCAATTTGCGCCATTGAAAATGAACAATATATAATTGGATATGTGAAGGTTACAAAATTATGAGTCTCTCAATTCAGTAAAAACCTCAAATGGAATATCCATATAAATGTAAATAATATCGGAATAGGCTTTAAAGGTGTGCGTCACAATGTTGAAATCGCTTGGTCTCCCAGCTTTGAATTCTGGGGCGGAAATGAGGGAGTCGACATAGTGCGAACATTTGTAAAAGAAGCCAGATGAGAGATTGCCGGCATTAGCTCTTTATATACCGCAAGGAGGATAC
This sequence comes from Teleogryllus occipitalis, assembly GCA_011170035.1. Classification (NCBI taxonomy): domain Eukaryota; kingdom Metazoa; phylum Arthropoda; class Insecta; order Orthoptera; family Gryllidae; genus Teleogryllus; species Teleogryllus occipitalis. The sequence goes on along the minus strand of BLKR01004401.1, from coordinate 73,080 downwards.
GACGTAGCCAGGCCAACGAAAACGTGGATGTCAGAACAGGTTGAAGTCTAATCATTGTCGGTAGAAGAAATCTGAGGAGTGGATAGGATATCGACTGAAACGCATCAGAACAGTCTATTACAAATCAATTCGGGGACTCACTAGATACGCTGCAAATTTTGGGGTTTTAAGAGAGGTCGTTAGTGTCGAAATTTGAAAAGATTATAAAATGAAATCTATTAATCTTTGGCATGTAAACAGGCTAACTCGCTTATACATATGTGCTTTGGAGTGAAATTACAAGAAAACGATCAGCGCTTCTGGCCGTACAAAGTTAAACTGTTACTAGAACGTGGAAATCTGGGAAACGTTGCTCTGGAGTCAGTTGGGGATAGGGGAACACATGAGGTAAACGATTAGTTCCTGATAGCATTTCGTATAATAAAAGGCAAGATATCCTGGAAGCAACAGCCGAAAAGAACTCGCTAGTGGCACAAATTGACACGGTTCCGGTATAGGGTTGCGAAAGTTACGTTCACACCCTTAGAAAGGGCGCAAGAGGGGGATACGCTTGGTTTAAAGTTGGGGTGGATTCAAGGTAGATTGAAACACTCGATTAGCAATGGCGGCGATGTGTCTTGCAGGGGTAGGGAAGATTGGATGCACATCCTTAGAAATTACTGTACTACAGAAACATTGAGAGGAAAATGAATGGGAATTGGGAACTACAACTGCCAACATAGAAACATAACGCTCCCCCAGAACATTTTAGGTAATAATAGGACAAATTCCATGAAAGAACTGAGTTTGTTGGACTGAACTGATGAATTTCTCAAGAAACTCTGTCTTTACTTTCTGTAATGTAATCATATTCATTTCACATAATGCTGTAGGTAAAGGTAAAGTTATACTGCGTTGTATTAACCGAACAGTTCCTTGATAATTTTTTAGACCAATTTGTTTAACAAATACTTCAGCAACAAATCTGCAGCCACGTATTTTCCATTATTAATGCGTACATTTTTTCAGTTCATTTCGAAGCTGCTCACTGTCAAAGAAGGGATATTATTTTATTAGGAAAGAAAACTTGTCTGAACGAAGGAGCTTTGTAGGTGCAAAACTGCTTTTCGTCGAGAAATTCAACAATATGAAAGTTTTCAAAATCTTGAAACCTCTAATCTATTTGAGTCACTACTGTGTCAATAATTTTAAAAGAAATAATTTTGTATCTTTCAAATAATTCTGACCCTGAAAGTTCATGTCTGCTTTGAAGTTCCTGTCTGCTTTGAAGCAGATTTCAAAAATCTCTTCATAACTAACACGGTATATTACTACGTATCTATTCTATTTCTATCTCTACGGGTTATTACTTACTTCATTGTTGAGCGAAATTGCACATTGTTGAGCGAAAACTGCATTTCGATATCGTGAACCTTTCAGAAGTTATGGGACTGGCGCATAGTCAGTTATAGTGTCAGTCATTGTGTCATAGTTCTCTACAACACTAAATATTAAGCTTCATTGTTTCATAAAGAAAACACGTACAAAAATCACGCACACAACTCTACTTTCTCACAATGTCAGGTGATGATGTGAATTTGCTTGGCCGAGACGTGAACGTGCAGCGCTGTACAAGTCCATGCCTACAGAGAGCCTAGGCTTTCTGTGGCTCTCTGCCCACTGAGTGTGAGTGAGAGGGAGATAGCGCATGCCCTCTTCTGCGCATGATGGCAGAGCCAGCCGGTGTCTATCCACTGGCAGGCTCCTCGTGCAGCTACCGGCCCCAAAGAGACCGTGGTAATTCTCTCGCGCGTAAGCGGGAAAAAAGAGTCGCAATCATTTACTTTTCTTCAACAATTCAGTAAAAAATATGGAAAAACGACACACTTAACGACAGATTTTCCTGAAAAATAATTTGGGTATTCTATGGCTCCAAGATTACCCTTCAGCTTCGCGTCTGATATTTACCAAGTAATACAATTATATATATAATAATTATCTATTAAAAAAATTACTCACCAAATTAAGTTCATTAAGTTACACATTGAGAATTCTTTTGAAAATCTCCCAGCCATCATGCAGCTGGTTTGCCTGTATTTTGAAAGTGTTCATTCCCGCCTGATATACAGCATATTTTGGAGATGCTCATTCCTATTATACCCAGACATTTAGATTGTAGAAAAAAATATTCGAATAATGAGGAAATGCCATCCAAGTGATTCCTACAAGCATCTTTTAATTGCGCTTGGAATCTTACCACTTCCTTGCCTATTTATTTATTAATCTGTAGTTCTTATCAAGACTGACTTAACATACTTTTATCCAATACTGAAATTTATAACTAGACCACACGTCGTACAAATCGCATTCATTAAGTGTCAATATCAAAAGCTCACTGTAAGAAATCTACATAAATGCGAAATAATGTGCGAAATCTACGTACATTATTTTACATCACATTGCCAGATGACATTAAATATATAAAATCGTTAAGTACAAAGTAAAATATTTTCTCTGGCAGAACTGTTTCTATACAATTAGACTATACTGACCATCAAAACGATAAATAATATTTATTTTAAAGATGACATATATTGTATTACTTTGCATTTGTGTTGCATAATTTTAAAAAAATATAAAGATTGATTTAACAAGTAATATACTTCAGCTTCTGAATCAATTACTCCCATCTCGATCAGGTTTTCGTCTCGTTTCGCACGTCCTTTGAGCGAATACTGAGTTGTTTTGCTGAGCAAATGGAAAGCGTGGAGCCATGGTTACCGAGAGTGTGACACCGGAGCCCGAGCGTTGCGCAGCTTGCAATAACCTCTGTCACAGTGTCCCGATAACTCCAGTCGCGGCAACGGAAGTCGACGCGAACACTTCACAATTCAAAGCGTCCTCGCCGCCAATTTTCAAATGGAGCATGGGAAGAAAAGTATCTTTTCTCAGTTGCTGGCAGTTATGCCAAATGTTTCGTTAGCAAAAACTTCCTGAATCACATGCCGTTTAATTTGCAAAGACATTATACGGAAAATCATGCTGCGTAGTATGACAAGTACTCTAATGAAGAACGTAAGAAAGTTTGCAGTGCTATGACTGCACAATAGTGAAAATTGCTTTTTTTATTTTCAAATCACAAAATATGAGTATAACTAGTAAATGTTCCAATAAATGGTACAAAAATATTTCACTTTTTTCAGTCGGATTATTCTTTCCCAGAGCAGTGAGACGTTTTCAGTCCGAGCAATGGAAAATACCCCCCCAAAAAACAAGATGCAACCCACTGTGCCGCAAACCAACGATCAATAAAATATGACGTAATCTGCCCCGTCTGCCACTGAAGCTGCTAGAAAGAGTAGGCAGCAAGCAGCGGCTCCTCCTCAGAGCAGATCCCCGGGCGCCCCTGAAGTAGAGGGAAATAGTTTTGTCTAAGATCGTGCGCCCACCTGGTAAGAAAATAGGGAGTACCCGGCTTGTTTTGAACGATTAATGACATCCATTGGTTTAAATTATGCAGTAAAATTCCCGAATTAAAAGGTAAAACGAGCGTTCGTGAAGAACAACAGAAAAATCACATGGAAACGGTGCTATAACGTGGAAATGAGTGAAGTTTTAGAACTCCCTATTACTGCAGCTCACTTGAAGAACAATCAACTTTCAATGCTTGCTCTATGGAATCCAAAACATGGACTTCCAATATTTCTAGCTACTGTGAGTAGGGAGAGAATCAAATAGCTCTTTTCCTTTCTTTTGATGAGCAGTCAAGTAGAAGTAAACTTCACAGCAATGACAAACTTACGCCGATTCGTAATCTTTGGGAAACTATACAGAGGAATATTACAAAACATTCATTTCCTTGTACCAACATCACTGTTGACGGGCAATTGGAGCCATTTCGAGGCAGATTCTCATTCCACCAATACATCACTTCAAAATCGGCTAAATATGTTTTGAAAATATTCTGGGTCGCAGACTCAAATACCATCTATTCTTAGAGGGGATTGCCATATTTAGGAAAGGAAGGAACCTACGGCAAAAAAATTGTAAGCTTGAGCCGTTCTTCATCTCACAGAATTCTACAATAAGATCCATAGAAATGTAATGTTTGACAACTTTTCATGGAATTTGAAGTAAGTAAAATGCTCTTGTGTAATGGCGTTGCAGCAGTGGACACTGAGAAAGAACAGGCCTCAAACATTTGCAATTTTAACCAAAAGAAGTTCGAGAATGTGAATCGACTGATTGTTTTGTTGCTTTTATTTTCGGGAATTTGTACATTCTTATTTGTTCCTGCTCCAAACAAAGTAGCATGCATCATTCCAAAGAGATTGTCGAAGAACAGTCAAAAACGTCAAATAGTTCTGTATTTTAATGAAACTAAAGGCGATGTCGACAGAAAGAAAAATAAAGCTAAAGATCGACGAAGACTTTTCCTCATAGATTTATCAGAAAGTCTAAGAGAGACACAGATAAAGGGCAGATGTCTAGTAGGATTAAATCGTGGCGTAACTTCCATTAAATTGACAGCTTCCTGAACTTCGTCAGATCAACCGGAAATTCATAAGGAATATGCCATCCTAGCTCTTCTGAAACACCAAGGTGTTATTTATATGGAAGAAGAAATAGGGGAGAATGCAAAAACAGGTTTCCAAGATATGTGTAAAACATTCATGTTCACAAAAAGAATATTTTCAATGCAAAAAAACTTTGTCTCATAAATCCGTGAATACCAGGAATAACAGAACTTTTACCTTTATTTATGAAAATTGACGATTAAAATTGATTTTTATCGCCGACTCCTGCGGAGTCACCTCAGCCTTATTTAGTTGAAAAATATTAGGCTTTCTGAGGTTAAGTACAACACATTTTCAGTTGATCTTCAAACTGTAAAGAGACGGATGTCAAGGATTGTTAGCACATCGGCGGCCAAAATTGATTCAAATTTGCCGCCGTACTTTGAAACCTATCATTATAACAAATCCTTGTTGATAACTAACAGCAAGGAAACGTCCCGCGTCGGACTAATATTTTTTCCCAAAAACTGCGCATTTGCTTCCTGAGGGAAAGACAAAACATCCTTCTCGGGAAACTCTTTGGAAGAACAAACCGTTGAAGAGTTGAACGGTTTTCGTAGAAGCCCGCTAGGTCGTGCCAGGTATCGGAGACACTGTGGACTCTACGGCGTAGAGTGCCAACATCCTGAGAATTAAAAGTCCTCCAAATGAAGGCGCGGTAGAATAGCGTTATTTAAAAAGAAAGTGGCCGAACACAGTTTCACGGTTGGTCGACTCGCCTCGCGCGAGTAAACCACCGTTAAGCTCCACGTATATATGCTACAGACTTTTAATTTAATTATGTAGGGTAGGTATTGCGACCTCAGCTGAGAAGCTTTAGCGCGCAAACGCGTTCCCATTGTCGAGATTTCGAAGAAATACGACTTTATGGCGCCATGAGGGGTAATTATTGAAGAATCTTGCAGCCGTGCGTACACACAAATGATCGCCTCGTCAGTAAAAGGCCGTGGTAATTCACATCTGGGCGGCATTGAAGAAATTAAATTTGACTAATGGTAGCAGTGGGTGTTTTGAGCGCGTAAGAGGTGATAGCAAGCTGAAAGGTATGTCGCACGAATTATAACAGAAAACAATCTTCTGTTCGTCTAAGGAAACATTGACAAGGTAAAATTGACAAACTTCTTCCATCATCAATATTTATCATGCTGAGATAAACTAATAGTTCTCGAATAATTGGCTTTCAGCATTTTCCCTAGTGGCAAACTAGGAAGTGGGTAGCCACGCTTTGCGAGTAATCCAATCCATCATTCTGTTTCTCTCCCAAACAATTTACTGAAGCTATTTTACAGTGTCAACAATGATTAAAATTCATTGATTAGGGTATTTTTAACGAACTTTGATGGATAGGTATACAGTTGTAGTAAAATTATACTATTTTTCTAAAGTAAAGTGATGATGTGAATGCACTTCAGAATTGCGTTTCGTTGTGCCTCCGTACATTCACAGTTCTCTTCTGTTTTGGTTTTCTTTTAATTATTAGTGTTTTGATGTTTACTACTTGTTCTCTACAGGTTCCCAAGTAAACTAAACCAATTTACCCTTCAAGGTAAAAGTAATCGGTAGATCCCCGAACTAGAAACACTTATTTTACTTAAAATAGACAGGCAAAATGGCTTTTAATTTTACCAATATATGCGTGCAAAAAGTCATTTATTGTGGCTAAAGTATAAAGGTATCTAGACAATGAAAAATCACATTAAAAGAACTTATTGTAAAACTTAATAATTAAAATATTTAATGTTTTTATTCCAACTTTAAAAACTGTTTTTTGTGATCTTGATTCCCATGACCACATGATATAAGGATTACGAATTTGTTTTACTACAACGCCCTTGGATGTCCTTTTGTACTACTTTTTGTATCTCGAAATGTCACCATTAAAAATGGAATGTTATTTATCGTTCTTCGCACTTTCGTAATCGCCAGCATTGAGAAGGGTTTTCGAAACACAGAGCTCTGTCCTGAAATGGGATCGGAGGTCATAGTCAAAAATAGGACGGGATTCCTACACCGAGAAAAAAACTGTTGGCATCGAATTTCACTGGTATAATCTTACTTTTTCCATTCCTCAATTTAATTTTTACATTATTTGGCCCTTGAGCCTCCACTTCCCCAGAAAGACAAATAACGACCGTGCTTTGCTTTTGTCTATGCTTGCAAGAATGCTTTTAGCGTGATCGAGATCGGTGCGGGAAAAAAGCAAAATAATGGCGTAAATGGTAGAAAAAATGAAAATGCCTAAAATAGGCACCAGAAGTTAAAATAGACAAAATTAAAATCGTCTAAAAGGGATATTAATATCGCACCGTTTCCATAGGGATATAAGAAGTATATTTAAGTAATTTCTATTGTTAAAAGTCATCAAATCGTCACAAAAATAAAAAACGCATATTTCAAAACTTTCGGGCTCTAGTAAACGATAATGATGTTAACGTATTTGTTGTAGTTATTATAACAGCGATCATGCCAGAGACAATGCCGCATTATGAAGTACATAGAGAGCAGGTGTAGTTCTGGGATTTTTCGCCCATCACCGGCTGGGTTAGGGCGAGACCGGCGCGGGACTACGACGGGGTCGAAACAGGACTACACACCATCAACGCTAATATAGACACATGCGGAAGAGTGAAGTAACACCAGCCTCTTGGATAGGAAGTTCTCCTTCATACGTATGAAGGCAAAACGGGTTACTGATTGCCACCGGCAGAGTCAGTCAAACCGAAAGCAGTTCAGACGCCTGTAGCAAAATTTAGAGCAGAGAAGTTAAACCGGAAGTGAAGATCGGAGGGTCGTGATAACATCATGAAGGAGCTCGGAGTTAAGTTAGAGATGATGACTGTCTTGCAGTCTAAGAGACAAGCAGAGTCTCCGACGCAAACTGATAGGTTGAAAGTGTGAGAGTCAGCGGGAATTATAAAGAACGTGAATTCAGAGTTATTCTCTCAAGTCCCGAAGAATAAAAGTAAATCCTTATGCGGTAATCGAGTAACCTGTGTCCGTCCATCCGTCCGCCATCACTTACGGTTACACTCCTTCCTGTTCATCAGTCGAAAGAAATGTGTTTGCGGATTTATTGAATACCTTCTGAAAAATGTGGTTTCCGTTGTTTAGGAAGCTAAAACGCGTTTTCGGTGACTTATGCTACTACTTGTAAAGGTGATTAAATAGCTCATTTAATTCCTCTCGACAAAAAAAATGATTGGCACAATTCTTAATCGGTTATCTCTAGAATAATATGAAAGAATTTTGAAGAAAAAAAACAACAATAAATTCTTGATAGTTTGTGAGCCCATGTCATAAAAATTGTAAATTATTTTGTCACGGGAATCCAAAAAATAAGAGAATTGTTTGGTTTCTATCAAGAAAATGTTATCTTATGTGAAAATTAAAAGTAATATATGATTTCAGTAAATATAATAAATACTATAATTATAATGAAATAGGTATTAATTCATCGATACCAAAAGAAAGTAGCATGCAGCATCGGCAGCAAAGTAACTACAATAGATGTTTATAATATCAAGTTTCGATGCAACTACATTGTTTCTAACATTGTAAAAGACTCGGGTATATACTACATGAAAATAAGAAATCAGTGACATTAGAACGTCCACTGTCGGGTGTTGATAGAATAGTGTGAAGAACTGCACAATTCTCTCATAGAAAGTAAAAATAGGGGAAACATCAGGTGCGGACAACCTTAACACCAAATTATGTAAACACTTACGAGAAGAGATAAAACATTTCTAAATTTTTAAAGTCCTGCTGGCATCAAATAAAAATTCCAGTAAACTGGAAAATAGCCCTAATTGTCCCAATATTCAAAAGAGAATCACGAACAGACTGTTCCAACTGCAGAAAAATAAATCTGCTGAATTCTTCATAGAAGATATCCACGAAAATGATTAGCAAACAGGTTTTCGCAATGGAAGGACCTGTACAGATAAATGGTACTTTAAAGAAAGAAAAGGATAGAATCCAATCTTCCAGCATATTTGGTATTTGTAAATAACAGCAAAGCATTCGCTAATGTTCTAAGAAACCAACTGTGGAATATCATAAACAGGAGACGTATTCTCCAACATATTATTGAAGTTATTAAGAACGTATACCAATAAAAAATAAAAGAGATAACCTGCATGAAATAATATTACCAAAGATGTTAGACAAGAGAGTTACTTATCACCAAACTTTATTTAGCAACGATGTCAGTGAATGGAAACAGCGGTTTAAATTCTTAGATATTTCAACAAGAATGCAATTTGGTTACAAATTTAATATTTTCTAATGATAGTTACTTACTGTAGATATTGAGAACCATTTACCGAGAGTTCTGTTTGAATTATAACGGGTAACAGCACAGTATCTTCTATAGTAATAAAAATGAATTCAACGACATTCAACGACAGCAATAAAACTAAAGCTCTTCATTAATAAATATGTTAACGTGGGAATTAATATATGTGTTTCGTCAAATTGTCGAAAAATACGCGAAAACATTCATGTATATGTCAAAACGTTCTAAGTATGCAAAATACGCATTACGTATTACGTAAAAAGGTTTTTATCTTATTTTCAATAAATATTTCGTCCGTAACTAGAAAATTAATGCTCTTCATTAATAATTACGTTTTATGTATAAATTAATATTTTTGTGTTATTTTCAGCAAAAAGTGAAACTTTAAACAGGGGCAAAACTTTAACTGAGTATATGCGAAACATTTTTTATTATATTTTCAATATTTAGCCATGAAACATACATATTCAAAGTTTCAGATATATATTGTCATTAACAAAAGGTATGCAATTGCATAAACTTCCCAGCTATGTGTATAAATAGCATAGTCAAATTATATTAATGGATTTACACTGTTAACCTAACAAACCTACAGTTTGCATAACGTGCTACAAATTGTCATTTACAACATATAAAAAATTTATGCTTGCTTATTTGATATTTAGCATTGTTTAAAGTAAAAAAGGGAAATTATACGTATATAAGTGCTTCAAAATTGTGTGTGTATATAATGGCATTGTAGTTACAATTTTATTATGCAGTACCTCGCTCATCTAATGAAATATGGAGGTATGTTACTGAAATTTCGACTCCTCCACCTAATCAATGAATGCTGGAAAAGGTGTACAATACCAGATGAATTGTTATATTCGTTAATTACTCCATGTTTTAAAAAAGGAGATCGAAGTAAATGTCACAAGTATAGGGGTATTTGTCTACTTAACTCGTGTTACAGAGTATAAATAAAGAAAAGAATCAAAAAGAGTCAAAAAATAAGAGAAGGACTAGGGCGTAAAGAAAAAATGCGTGAGAAAATCATGAAGTACAGAGAGCAATGGGTGACACATATTGGAAATATGCTGCAAGACAGACTTCCAGTGCAAGTCTTGAATTATAAGCCGGAAGGAAAGAGAAACTGTTGTGACCGCCCGCGCGCTTTCATAAGTCCCGCCACTGAGCCTTGTAATGGCGGGAAGCGCGCGGGCCGTCACGCCAGAACGGGCGGACGGAGACTCGCCGCCATCCTCGGCGGCAGGCCCAGCCGGCGAGCCGCGAGCCCCATGGGCTATTTAGCGGGCCTCCGCACAGCGAGTGGCCAGTTGGGAACAGTCGGCAGTCCGGAACTGTGGCGAAGGAGCGCGCACGGTTGCAGCGAGAGGCAAGGGGCGGTAAGCCTACCCCCCCCCCCCCTCCCTTATCTACGCCGTAGGGAGACGGCGTGACGCCCGGCCTAGTGGAGGCGCGGGCCTGGAGAGTCTGGATCCGGAGCGCACACGGGAGCAGGACCGTGGCGGAGGAAAGCACACGGAAGCAGGTCCGTGGCTGCGGAGTGCCCATGGGAGCAGGACCGTGGCAGGGAAACGCACACGGGAGATGGACCGTGGCGGAGGCAAGCAAGACGGGACGTCAGCCGAGAAGACAGTCTTGCAATGTTAGCAGTTGGACCACTACTTGTAAAGTGATTAATAAATTGTTATCGTTGACGCGTGCCTTCATTTTGTGTATATAACAGAAACATTGGAAGGCCAAGAATGAGATGGAAAGAGACTGGAGCAGGCAATACGCCTAATCCGTAAACGATGAAGAATAAAGATGAATAAAAGTTTTTTCGGGATATTTCTTGACATATAATGTATACAATAAGGAATGGCAGCATAGTGAGTAACATATAAGGGTTTTTATGTGGTGAAAACGAAATGAGACATAAAACCTAGTTTATATATCTTGCTCAGTGCAATAAATAAAGTATTTTTTGGGGTAGTTTACACCTTAGTAACGAAATGTTCGCTGTAGAAAGGCTTCGTAGTAACGAGAGTTTACACTGCAACGAAATTTGTTGTAGATATAAACAATTGATATGTTGTTATTTAGCAATATTCAACATACATGTTTCATTCCGATTTCGTGGAGCGTCTAGTTCACATTCCAAGAAGTCGAGAACTTCTTAAATTTGTATTGGGTGATCCCTTGCCGGAGTGTCGTATTGTGGGAACTGTGAGTTCTGATTTCATTTCCAATTATTAATTTTATTAATTTTGTTTGCAATTTCGGCTGATCGGGAGAATAGCTACCCCCCTATGTCAAGGCTACATTAAGTCACATACGTTTCTAAGCAATTGTTTTTTTTCCATTCGTTTGTTTGATTTAATGAGTCATTTGCTTTATGCATTCTTCTCCACATATATTGATAAAGGTAAGTTTGAAATTATTCTTTAATTGCATTTCTTGTGAATTCAATTGTATTGGTGAGAATGAGTGAAATTTTAAATGGTAATTTTTTCTGTGAGTTACGTATGAAAGGAAAATTAGAAATTATTAAGTGGTGTATGAATGTTGGGATTATTGCAAGTCGACGTGAATGTTCGAAGTGTGGAAGAGAAATGAAATTATAAAAAAAAGAAGAAATTTTGCAGATGAGTATGCTTGGTTTTGTCGTAAGAAAGGTATGAATGCACATGTTGGTTGATCCGTAGTTTAGGGTGGCACGATTCCTTTTATGATTCATTATTTCGCGCGATTCCTATGTTTATAGTTGCGCGGTTCATTTGAATCACTGGTTGAGTGATCGAGAATAATTTTGCTGGCTTTGATTAATTTTCTTACGCTTTTAGTTGTTACTATGACGACTGAATTATTTATGTTCAATGTTAAAAGATAATTTGTTTTGATGAATGAAAAGTCCAGAGATTGATAGTTTGTTGGCGTGGAATTGTGTGTATTTTTCGCATTTCAAGTCTTCTTTAATAGGTTTGTGTGTCTACTGAGATGGAAGGTATGAATGCTGGATTTATTTACGATTTGCGCCGAGAGGGAACTTTGAATGTGATCCAGTGGTGTCAGAAAGTGGGTTTGCTTGCGTCTCGACGTGTTTGTGATGTGTGCAAGAAAGATTTGAAATTTAGTGAGAGAAAGGATAGGATAGATGGTTATGAATGGATTTATAGAGTGAGAGGCGAGAATACTCATTGCGTGAAAATGTCTGTGCGAAAGGATTCTTGGTTTGAGAGGAGTCACATGAGGATATGGAAGGTGCTTCTCATTACCTACATGTGGGTGATGGAAGCAAAGGTTGAACATGTATGTTTGGATGCTGGTGTAAGTGAGAAAACTATTACGGATTGGATGAGTTTTTGTCGAGAGTTGTGTTTTGAAGTGATTGAAGATGAAAGTCAACCACTGGGTGGAGAGGGTGTTGAGGTTGAAATCGATGAGAATAAGTTTGGTAAAAGGAAGTATAATAGGGGCAAAAGAGTGGAAGGGAAATGGGTGTTTGGTGGTGTTGAAAGGGGTTCCTCTCGGTCCTTTTTCAAGGTCGTTGAATGTTGTAGCAGGGATGTACTCTTGGACATCATTAAGAATTACATCAAGCCGAAATCTATTGTGATCTCGGATTGCTGGAAGGCTTATGATTGTCTCAAAGATGAAGGTTTTACCCATCTAAGAGTTAATCACTCTATTACATTCAAAGATCCTGAAACTGGAGCACATACAAATGCTATTGAGGGGACTTGGAGTGCGATAAAGCGCGCAATTCCACGCCACAAAGTGGAAGACAATTTCAGTTTTTATTTAGCGGAATATATTTGGCGGAGAAACCACAAAATTAAGAAATTCGAAAACTTTTGTGAAAACATAAAAAAAATTTATAAAATAAGTTCAGAGGTGAGTTATTTGTTAATTTTTATTAAACATTTTTAACCTTTATTTCGTAAAAAACTATTATTTTTTTTCAGAAATAAAAATAATTAAATTATTATAAAATTTGAAGACAAAATTTATTGCCAAATTGTGAAGTGTGAAGCTCGAGCTGTGAAGAAACGTGAGTTCACTTTTTATGGTATTATGTTATTAGTTGATATTTTAGTCTTAAAATGGGGGGTTTGGGGGGCGATAGCCCCCCAATAATAAAACTTTAAGTAGCATGAATTACTGAAATAGTGTTCTCTTTAAAATAAATTCTCTTAAAAGTGAGAGAGGTATATAATACAGCGTGAGCGCCGAAGCGACAGCGGAGGCGCGAACCAGGTCTCGAGAGCGAGGGCCGGAAGGCCCTCGCGAACGTAGCACGTTGGATCCGTCGGGTAGCGACGTGCGATAGCACGTCGCGGACCACTTGGTGAAAAAAATGCGTTGGTTAAAGAATTGTGTAGGTTATAAAATTAAATTTGTAGCGTGAAAAATACGAATAATCAGTTCACTTAATGAGAGTACGTTGCTACGTGGATTTACACGTACAGGGGGCTTTAGAGCAGTGGGGTAGTTATTCTCCCAATCAACCTTTAATTTAAATAATTATATTTATTGCTGTAACATCATGAACTTAACTACACGCGACTACTACGTATAAACAAGGATTCAGTTCATGGAGTCGATTCTCTTCTAATGAACCGAATCAGTGAATCAAAGGAACCGTGCCACCCTATACTTCGGATTTACCGAAATTGCTTATTCTCAAATTGAAAGTGATTGGTCTCAAAATGAATATGTGAATTCTCAATATGCTGTTGTTTGGTATCAATTTGATTGAGTTTCTTCTCAACTTGAAGTTGAAAAGGTGTAGAAAATACTCTAAAAGGCCAAACCAGTTAAATAATGTCTACCTCGCAGATTTTGCTGCAATTTATTTGTAAAAAGTAGTAAGTGTTATTTTAATGAAAATGATGATTGTGAAAATAATCAAGTTTATTATTCGTGAAATAAAACATAGATTATTCGATATAGACCTTATAAATTAGCAGTTGATGAGTACAATTACTATCGTGGGCAAATTCTTTTATTTCTGCTGTAGAGAAAATAAATTGATGAGGTTGAAAACGTTGATAGTAAATCAATTTATTTTTTAAATATTAAAACTATTTCTTGTAATAGATTCAAGTACTGCATTATTCCCGACGAAGCTTTAGATGAGGCATTAATTCGCTTATACTGATATTAATGAAGTAATTGAAAAATATGCCAAATCGTTTATGCAGATGCAATTGAGAGGGAAACAGAAATAGATACTTTAGAGCAAGGTGGAATTGAAGTTCCAAAACAATGCGATTTAAATAGATTTACTTGTGCTCAAAGAATAGATTTACATTAATTAATTTAAAACATTTATATTACATTAATGAAAGTCTTAGAAAACTCAAATGTTCTTCAACGAGTGTTGAATGGATATTCTAATTTGTTTCAGATCAGAAGAAAAATTCCTTTTCACGTACTTCTGAGTGGATCTACCGATGTGGACAAGTCAATGTTAATTCATTGTATTTATCAATGATGACAAATTATTTAGACAATGTACGTGGTCAAAACAAAGAAACAATTCAAGTTTCAATTTGTGCTCCGTCAGCAAAGCTGCATTCCTTGTTCATGGACTGACATTACATACAGCATTTGCATTGCCTGTGTCAGTACGGAGAACAACACTCTCTAGTGATGTTGCAAATTCCATAAGGGAGAAATTGAAAGATATAAAAATTTTAATTATTGATGAAATGTCGATGGTTGGCAATCAGTCATCTGAATCAGCTGCCTCTTGTGTTGGATTCTACAATTTATTGTAGTCCGAATACTTTAAAAATGAACATTTTTAGTGATTCTAATCCAATTTGGCATCATTTTAGATTTTTTGAACTCAAGAAAATTATAGGACTAAGAGAAGAAAAAGAATTTATTGAACTTCGCATTCACGCTCACCGACGCAAACAAAGAGCAAAACCTTATGATAACAATAACCGTGCTACTCAATGTCACAAAAAAGTAACAACAAAGATATTTTCCATATTTACTCTAATGAGAAAGAAAAAATTCATTTCGATAATAAGAACCAAGTGCAGAAGCATGAGTATAAAAGTAAAACACATACACATACAACATCGACTGATTTAACTACTGATAACGAGCAACTAGATTCTGCCAAAGTCAATGATGAACAAATAGATGATAAAGAAATGAAAACTAAAGGGCAGGGAGAGTCTCACAACACAAATGTTCACGACATGTAGAAGTGCATATATGGTATCAATGACACGGGAAATTACTTACTAAACATGATAGAAAAAGAAGAACAAGAAGAATGTAATGGAGGGAACCTCCATTGAAAATGTCCATTTACGAAACGACGGAAGAATAAAAAAAAACACGATAAACAACATGAAAATATAATCGACTCCGTTCTAATAGAGATAACGAACTAAAGAATTCTATCGATACATTTTACGGACAAATTGATGGGATCGAAAATATAGACATAGAGCAGGAAACATCCCTGAATGAAAATGTAACCCCCACGAAGGAAGAAGAATCCATTATTGATATAAATAGTATGAAGAACTACTCGTATGAGTCTCATGGCTTCAATAATCCGAGTGAAGAAGGCCATCCGAACGTGGAGATTGGAGATTCGGAGAAGGAAGAACGCCGGTGGCCGCTGATGGACGCGCGCCGCGCGTCTCCGCCGACGCTTCGGCTTCTCAGGGCGTCGCGATGCTCTTTGGCCGACGCCAGCGCCGGACGCGCTTCGTGGCGCAGACTGATTTGCCTACTCGTGAACATTGTCTAAGTGTCGATGGTTTGTTCAGCCTTCAAGGTTTGGAGTGAGGTGTAACGTTGAGAGTTTTTTGTTTTATTTGTTGCGTCCCCACCTCGACGCAACGCGTCTCCAGGCCCCCTTAAGGGGCGTTGAGCGCTTTAGCATTGGGGAGTAATCCTCCATTAAAGTGCTTTTAACTTTTTTTAAATATTTGTCAAGTCTCGTCACGTCGCAGTCAGTCATTGCCTTTTATCCCTTCAGCCAGGGGCTCGACGACGTTAGGTCCCGGGGTTCCTGGCCGGTCACCCAACCACGAACCCGCGAGTCTCGAATGCGCTTAACCTTCGTGACTTCACGGAGCGTAGTAAACGCATTCGGCTAGCGCCGCCGGCAAGTAAGGCAGCGTTAGGAAGAGTTAAGGCAGCGCTAGGAAGAAACAAGATATGGTGATCTCAGTCTATCCTTAGGGATCCTTGATTTAACGCATTAAGTCCCAGTGTCCTCAATTAAGGACACTTGTTTAAATTGTAATTGTATTATTAATGAAAAATTTTACCAACGAGGGAAAGTCATAATTATTTATTTGAATGGATGGTGAACATTTATCATGATTGGACGTATTTGTTGCATTTTTTTGTCATTTTTTGCTGAAATTTTTTTCTAGCTTTTCTACCACTTATTTTTATAATTCCCTGTAATTGTACATATGCGAGTCAGAGACTTGTACAACAAACGAAATATTTCAAATCCCTGAAAGTCCAGATTGCAGATAAAAACATACGTCAAATGAATGTTTCAGTGTTGTAATTTATTGTTGAATGTAGGTGTTCTCAAATGAGGTCATTGGGACTTCGTGGGATCATTGACGACAGCTTCTGACACACAATGGGTTGCACATTCTTTTGTTTTTAGTGAGTATATTGTATTTGTTTTATGTTACCACTGAGTAATGAACTTGTTTAACAATAGGGTAAAAAATGGCGTAGAGTCAAGGGAAGGCGCAAGCGCTATTTATTGAGGAAATATGTGATCAAATGTGAGGAAATTGTTGAATGAGTGATAGAAAAAATTAGAAGACGCACCTATATCTATTTTACCATCTCCTCGAGTGGATTACCTAATTGATGAAGACCATGTTGAAGATGATTTTTCAGTGCTGCCATTGTGGAAGATGTACCAGATGATGTTCTTCTCTATTGAGAACGAACAGAATTGAGAAATTCTAAATACATCTCATCACATCAATAGTAGTTGTTCTTTCACAGTTTCCACGCTAGTTTCTGAACACAGTTGATATATCTCTCAGAGCATCCTACTATTTCTCGACACAAGGGAAAATAAAGGAATTTTGCACTTTGCGAGTCAACAAAAATGTAGTTTGAAACAGGAAAATGAGGATTTGGATTCAACAAAACTGGAACATAAAAGTCAAATAACTTTCATTTGTTCAAAATATTGAGGATACTGTAGCGGGAATAACCCCTCCGCATATAGTGATTCGCAAATAGATGATATATTCGCAAATTGTGAGTAATGACCTCATCGAATGAATACTTTGGGAAACAATATGGTATGGCACCTGCAGCAAAAATGCACAGCCAATTTTGAGTTTTCATTACAAGAATGTAATTTTGGGGGTGGATTTTGCTTTTTGTGGGATACCACGGATTACCAAACCTAATAAGATATTGGAGAATTGTGATTCAATGTTTTGACATCACCGGCTGATACACAAACGTGTGAATGAGAAGAAAGATCAACTGAACCTTTTGGATTTTTCGTCCAGATATAATACATTCCTTTATTAAATGCAACACAAATGCCGTTTAGTCAGGGCAATGACTCGCTTATAGGATAAAGTTGAGGTTTATGTCCACAATGATAGAAAGGATAATTTCATTAGCATAAAGGAGAAGCAAAGATGATGTGAATATATGAAATACCATGTAAAACCACGAACTGTGTGTTCCAAATGCTAAATGTTATGCTAAATGTTTTATTAAATATCACAACAAATTATTTGGAAAATAATGTTAATTTTCTATAATTTTTCTAACCTCAAAAAAATACATAAGTTCATCTCTAAACCCAGTATTTTTCTTGTTTGATTTCGTCACGCAAATACTACCTTAAAGTCCCAGTGTCCTCATTTGAGGACATCCAATTTAGAGGGTAAATATCAAAATAGTATGTGTTTGTCTATTTCTATGTTTAAGAAAAATAATTCTTAGTCTAAATCTACACTTTGATGAAAAAATTCTGCCTTAGCACTTTGGGACATTTTTTTGCGCCTTCGTCATGACGCAACGCGTCTCATAACCCCCATTGGGCGTTTAACGCTAATCCTCCGTTACTTATGTTTTTTTATAATCAATGTCTTTGGGCGTAATCTTCCATTACGTAGTCCGTTAGTCGTCAAGAGGGCCGTCAGGTACTCGTAGCATCTCCGCGTACGCGTCTCTCTCTCGCTCCTGCGTCACAACCCAGCGGCGAGAATTGGAAGGAACTAGGATATGGGTAGGATTTAGGACACTTCACAGGGGTTGGGCTATCCCTTGTGAAGCAGATGAACTCGTTTTGTTGACAAATTTTACATGAGATTGTCCGGGAATCGAACCCCGATTTCCTTGGTGAAAGGCGAGCGACTTTTGCCACGAGACAGCACTAATGGGCTAATGCGGGGACATGAAGCACCACGGCCCAGATTAAATATTTTGGAACAGGGTGAAGAGTAAAGATTTTGATAGAAATTGTCGGCTATTTTACTTATGTGTTTGTGTAGTGGCAATATATTTAGCTCGCGAGGAATAAGGGAATTTGGAATAAACCATGGTGCCCTGAGGGTATTTCTTAGGAACTTATTCGGAATGCAACTAACGTTTGGAGGTTACTGGGTGCTACGACCCCCGTACTGGACATGCATACGTTAGAGTGGATTGAATAATTGATTTGTACAGTAATATTCGGCTTTCTATACTTCTATCTTCAGATCATTGAATAAACATATTTTAGGCATATCAAAATATGAATGATATTTCAGATGTGAAATTCTGTTTTTCTCTGTAACACGTTCTCCTCTTGAATTAATTTCATTACTACGTTCTTATGAAGGCTTCAGATCTGATGATTTAAGTAAGAGATCACGCACAGGTGTTGTATAATTAGGGAAAAAGGAATTTCCATTCAATGTACATTGTCAACACACAGAAAATACTAATTTTTATTACTGTAACCTTGTACATTTTATTGGAAATGAAACTCATATAGTATCAGGATATATATATATATATAATAGTACCTAATAACCAATAAATATCAAATAGTACCTAATAACCAAAAGATGTTGAATACTACCTAAGCATGTAAAAGACTGAAAATTGAAAAAAGGCTTAATCCATTTCATACTGTTCTTTTCCAAGTTCGTTACTCAGAAATGCAACAAAAATATTTGACAGTGAGTTTTTTCTCCACTTTTGTTTTAGAGCAATGTATCCTCAAATGGGAAAACGTATAATCTTATAGGAAATTATTTTCCTCATACTCATAAAAATAAAACTGGACGCTACAGAATGGCACAGACTTTCTCGTACCAACTTTTTCTAATTTCCTTTGTGTGATCTGGCTTTAAGCTGCTATATATTGTCGCTCAAAGTACAATTTTCATAATTTCTCAAGTTTTTTCTTTCCTAGTAGTACAAATGAATCATTACTTCAAGAATATTAAAGAAGAGTAAAAACTCTACCTAAATAGAAGTATTCATTGAAAAATTCGTAGTCGTTTTTAAGAAAATGGTGATTAAGCATTACTGTAAATGAGAAATTTAAGTTCTTTTTCGCAGAAATCTGTTGAGTTAACGAAAAACTTCATTTGAAGTCATTTGAAACGCTTCCAGCCACAAATGTAATAATGCATTCAAATTGATGGAAATGTCCATATTAACAGCGTGAGAGGCCAAGAAAGCCAAACAGCCAAGAAAATTACATTTGAATAATTTTTTAAAAAACATATGAATACACTAAAACGAACTTTACGTCATAACAAACAGTGCAAATGGGAATATCTTTTGAAAAAATTTGAAACAAAAATTTTGAGCCATTTTTGAGAAAGGGCGTTTGAGCATTTCTGAAAATGCGGAATTCTGTGCTCATTTTTGCAGAAAACTGTTGAGATTTCGAGAAACTTTGACATGATTTAAATCCCATGAACACAGTCAAAAAATTTCGTTTTTTGAAATAACAAAAGAGTACAGCAATATGACGTTTATGTCACAGCATAGGGTTCGTTTGGCACTAACCTTACCGAAAATTGAAAGAAAAAAATTGGACAGGGTTTTTGCGAAAATTTGTTTTTTTTTTAATTTTTTAGAATTGCAAATATTGCCCGAGCTATTGCACGAAAACTACTTAAATTTTGAAAAAATCTACATGACCTAATTAAAAGAATTATTTATGCACAACTAATTTCATTTGAAGGAAAAATCCATTTCTTCAATTTTGTAGTTGTGGAAAGACGCCAGAAAATTAAAAAATTTGCAATTTTCGAAAATTCAGAGTTAACCGTGAAATTTTGACCTATGCCACCTTTATAAGTGTATTTTATTCTTATCTGACAAGAAATTTAAAGAAAAAATTTGGAGCGGTTTTTGAGAAAATTTTGAAAATGTCTGGAGGGCTTCATGTAAAGTACCGCCAACTTTAAAGAATGTTTTTCAAAATTTCAAAGCTTCAACTAGAGCTAGATACTTAGGATTCTTCAATTTGGAGAAGATAGTACGAATGGCTTGGGCGCTAGGAGTGTTCACAGACGGACGGACATTTTGCTTCCAATTGGTTTTTCGGCATCAAGAACCCACAAAACAGTAATTCTGAATACACCACGTGTTAGAGGATTTTTTCTCTTAATTTAGCAACTGGTATTATGCACGTTTTCGCCACCAAATCCCGGCAATGAATTTTTTTCCGCCGAAAATCCGCCGTTTTTTCGCGCAGCATTAAATAACTTTCTCTATACTCCGTATACGAGAAACGTACGTACGTCCGTACGTATACGAGAAAGTAATATGATATGGATGCACAGATAATGAATTATTATAATGACCACAATTTATCCACAGATTGTCTTCTCTTTATTAAGTTTTAAATTTATTTTTATTGATTCTTGTTCACCTTCTGAATGCAATCCTCGCTTTCAGCTGGCAGAAATCGGACACTGACGACCAATGCCAAAAAACTGATCTGTCGCTACTAAGGATATGCTTTCCTTCACCGGAAAGAAATTCCTATATAGTAATACAGCTGCTCAGATAATACATAAAAGTCAAAGAAACTGAACCTGGAGCGACGTTTGACCCCAAGAAGCAAAATAACCCCATGTTACGGTATTGAAAATAAAGTTGAGATTAATTTGTTATACGAGAGTGGCTTTTGTACGGCTCAAATACCAAAATTTGCAATACATTTGTAATATTGTTTTAAATACTGGGAATTATTGATGTATGATTATTAAATTATAATTCTGTAAATAAATAAAAAAGATAAAACATGGATTAGGCCTTCTGGGGATACCATGTTTAAAAAACGCGCCTGGCATTCTACCTCAATGGTGATGTGGAAATGAATGCATTGATTTTTCTGAAAATTCTTATTTTGAAGTCCATTTTCATAGAAAGCAATTCAGTTTTCAAGAAACTTTATTATATAAAATTTGAATCAGTCAGAATCTCGAATGAAACTAATAGTAGTACAGAATGATACAGACTTTCACGTCCTAGATAGATTTCTAATTTCTTTGGTCTTGCCCCATTCTCTCTTCCCAGCTGCCATCTATCGCCGCCCAAAGTATTTTTTGTTGTTGAATTTTTTCAATTTTTATTTCTTAATGGGAGAACCAAAATATTATTTAAAAAATATAAGAACGTAAAATCTCGTACGATATGGAAAATTTCATTGAAAAATTTGGAGCCGCTTCTATGAAACTGTCGTTTAAGCATTACTATAAATGTGGAATTAACTGTGGGCGGCGATAGATAGCAGTTGGCAATAGTATGTTGCAAGTCCTAATAGCTAGCTCAGACCAAAGAAATAGAAAACTAATACGAGAAAGTCTGTGGCACCACTATTTTAACATTGTATGTAATGGCACCGTAGTTATGATTAGTTTGCAGTATCTCGTTCAGCGTAATACAATATAGAATTACGTAAATATAATAATGAATTAATCCACTTATTAGAAATATTTAGCACTGTATAATTGCTATACGACAGTAAATGCTGTTTGGCTCTTTTTAAATTAGTTACGTAATATTGAAATAGTGTAATGGCTACCATACTAAAAAGTTAGTTACAGCTTGAAAAAGTCAAATTCAACCAATACAAACGAAGTGACTGTGGTAACCCATGTAATAAATTAATATTGCGTGTTATTGTTCCAAATAGGTAGAGCTAGGAAGTTAATGCAAGCGTTTGGCCCCGAAATATGCGTGCAAATATAAATTTTACTTTAAAATTTGACAACTGTAAATTCTTCGATGTAATATGCATACAAAAGAATGTGATACTTCGATTGGTACACCCGTCATTGATGAATACATCCACACGCTTTTTTTTATTTTCAATCTACATGCGTAGCTCACTTCCTACAATTTGCTTTTCTTTTTATTTCTACACATTCGTTTCCATTGCGTCGACAGCTTCCTATGAAGAAATGTGAAGGGAGTGAACCTATTTGAGGTCGGAAAATGTGAGCTGTCACCAGCGGTAGACGCATCTGGAAAGGGAACAAAAATCCACGAACAAAATTATCCAAAGCCCCCTAACGCAGCTGGGAAAAGGGAGTTCAATTTATCATGACTTTCTGCTGTCGCGAAGGAGAGAAAGAAAAAAGGTGAAGTTTTTTTTCTTTCGATGAAGAAATACGACCAGACAGAAACTTGGAACAAATCACAGCATCAGTATTCATAATAAATATGTTAAGTATAAATTAATTTTGAATATAAATTATGACTAACGTAGTATTCGAAAATAGAATTATTTATTCCTGTACTTATCACAAAAGGATATTTCAATTGAGAATATTTTTGAGAATATTAAAAGTATTAGAAAAAGTGTTAGATGATTTAAAAAATGAATCGGTTAAAAAGGAAAGGGTATATGTTACAAAATGCTTTTGAGAAAACGAATAAAACCGTATTATATTCAATGGACAATGGTTTTATAACAGTGTGCCATGAAGAGGGGAGTGTGTTTTATAATATGAGTTTTGAAATATATTCTTAACTATTCTTATTTGCCACGAAGGAGTGGAAATATATAACACATACTGTTTTTAGCATTTAATTTAAATTCTATTACCTTACTAAGATGGTTTTCAATATAGGTATGAGTTTTGAATATGAAACAAATTTAATTTTCCACGACGATTTTCCAGGAGAAAAGTTGATTTTATTGTTAACAAATCTGGGATAAAGTGAAGCATTCGCTCCCTAGGGAGATAATTTCCTAGACAATAAATATGAACTCCCTTGTTTCAATTACGACAATGAAAACGAATGGTACTTGAGTAAAAGTTTACGTATTTAAACACAACCTAAAACACCGGAGATTTCTCCTTCTTTGCTTCCCCTTTCAAAAATAGTTCATAATAAATTCCCTGTTATTCTTAAAAGAAGACACGAAGTACCAATTTAAAGTTGAACATATACGTTAAAATGGAGGTAAATTAATGAAAATTATTGTTTATAGATTGTTTCAAAATTGATGTAAATTACATTAAATATTAATAATTAAAAATGAAATGTTTTGAATAGAATGATTTTTTCCTATATAAATATGAACAAATGATTTATTCATGGTTCAAATTTTATTGCGGAACTACTTCAGATTTTTATTATAAAATAATTAATAGCGGCGTTGTCGTTAAGGGCTACAATCACTTCCACTCGGGATGCTCTGTCCCATAACCCGCAAGAATATAGTAGGCATGCTAGCGGGCTATGGTCCAACACTAAGCCTGAGTGTGACGGGCGCTTCGGGATCAGTGAATGTCGGGTTGAAGGAGGACATTCTGGAAAGAGCTGATGAGGGGCATAGCAATATAATTTTTTTTTGTTATTTAAGATCGCATCAACATCTAGGTCATTAGCGACCGTTATTGGAGTTAACCTTATGGTAACTATGATGATGAAACGATATGGTGATAAGGGGGGGAAAGGACGAACACAAATTCAATCATGCCCGAGGCGGGACTCAAACCCCCGACCCTTTGTTACGAGATCAGTACGAGACACTACTGTCTTAGCGATCTCGGTCACCGGGCCGACAATATAAATCTTTGTTCAGGGTTCATGACACTTTCCTCACTGTCTGAATGTGCTAATACCGTAGCATTAGTGAGCTTGTTTCAGTCGAACGCTGACCATTGGGTAAGTTGAGTCATTGTGATCCATCTGTTTATTGAATAGTATAAAATTTGCACGTTAAAAGCTTTATTTAAAGTGCCGAAATCAAAAAAATGTGAAATACATTGTGGTGCTGCAACCCTTTTGAACTTCAAAAGCATTCCAATCAAATCGGGAAAACGAAGGTGACAGGGGAAAAGGGTAAAAAGAAACTGGACTTAGTGGTTGGTGATTCAGTTTGTGCCCACTTTCGTCATAAATTATGGAAAATTACTGTAAATATTTTGTTGATGAAAATGAAGAAGAAACTGAGGCGAGCGAATCTACAAGTGTCAATATTTGCTTGAAAATCAATAAGTTGCGAGTGTTAGTAGTTTCAATAAACTTTTAACTCCTTTTGGTCACTCTCTCGTTACAAAATGTAAGTCCTGTTAATGAAGTAGAAAATTAGGGTTTTAATGTCTATAAGAAAATGGAAAAGAAATGATTTGACAAATTAAAAATAAATTGTGAAATGTTAAAACAACGAATTCTGACATGTCTACCAAAACACTGGAGTGAAGGCAAAATACCGTTACGTTAAAAAACAAATTACGTTAATTCCAAATAGAAATATCAACGGTATCTCTCAAATAATGCCATAAAACTAGTAACAGATTTTTATCACGAAGATGATGTAAGCACCCGTATAAAGTATTTAACTGCATGTGTGCGGTTCCGTCACTCACGGTTAGACCACTTCCTGCCCACCAATAGAGACATATAATATATAATCTGCAATTGCGTTTGCTTTTGACTGAATTATAGGTCCACGTAAAGGTACGTTGGAAACATGCATATGGTTGAACCATTCTAGATGTAAAGTTTCGGCATCTTAGCCTTACAAAGTCGCTTATATTTGTTCCCGGAACGAGAGGCAGCAGTACTGAGAATTTTATCACGATCTTTAACTATTGTATATAAGATAGATTTCGTAAGACCATACTTTTCAGACATTTTCATTTTGTTCAGTACACAACGGTTTACTTTCTCCAGAATTGAGTTTCGTTCGCAGATCTATGCTGATCTACGTCCTCTTGGTCATGACTCTTCTCTTACGATACTGCTTGCAGCTCTAGCAGATGTAACAAACTGGCGATGCTAGCGCCAGAGCCACGGTGCTACGTAGGAGGTACTGAGAAGTTTGGGAATGAACGGGCGCGTTCAAGGTCTCACGGAGTCCAGCTCGGTGACGTGCTGTGAAGCGGAGGGTAAGCGGGTGGCTCTGAGCAGAAATAAAAGGTGGCGCAAACGCCGCAGAAGGATGTTTTTTGTTAAAAGTTCTCGATAGATACTCATTATTGACATGCAAGTTGCTGCGAGACGTCGTTTAGGCGGCAGGTTATTACTACACCAGAAGTAGACTTCGAGTTGTGACTCGGACTGATGTCACGAGATGAGGCGCCTTCAGCACGAAGTACACATCTGTTTCGAACAGGGCAGTTCTCGATTGAGACAAGGGTGTAGCGGCCTAGCGGATTTAGAAATCCTTTGGGTGTGTATTCGTAGATGTTTGTAAATAGTTTGTGAATAAACTTTGTATAGCCGGCCCGGTGGCTGAGATCGCTAAGGCAGTAGTGTCGTAGTGATCTCGGACCGAAGGGTCGCGGGTTCGAGTCCCGCCTCGGGCATGGTTGTATTGTGTTCGTCCTTTCACCCCTTATCATTAATCACCATATCGTTTCATCCACATAGTTATCATACCGTTAACAGCAATAGTGGTCGCTAATGACCTTAGATGTTGATGCGACCTTAAATAAAACCAAAAAAAAAAAAAAA
Source organism: Teleogryllus occipitalis (assembly GCA_011170035.1). NCBI lineage: Eukaryota > Metazoa > Arthropoda > Insecta > Orthoptera > Gryllidae > Teleogryllus > Teleogryllus occipitalis. Next base: position 47,274 of record BLKR01004401.1, on the reverse strand, counting down.
AAAAAACTTTGTATCTTCTCGTTTCTTTGTTTCTTTTGCAATCCTGCTGCGGTTCACAGAGACAAAAAGAAAACTAAAGATAAAAACTTTGAAAGTTCGTGTTGCGTGAAAAAAATATGACGCAACGGACTAAAATGTAGTTCGTAATTCGTGCTAAACGAAATTCACGTTAACCGATAAGACTTCCTATAAGATCATGTCCGTCACTGCAGGGGCGAAAGTTTGTTCGTTTTAACCAAGTGTTCGCCTTAAACCAGTTTGTGCTAAGGAGGGTTTACTGTAACTAAATTATTAGGAGCTTTAGTGATGATTTAAGAAAGAAGCTTATTCCATGGGAAACTCACGGGCCGGTTCTTAGTGGGACCTACTGTATTACGTGAATGTTTCAATACTCTTACTGCATATCAAGTTGTTGGCTCTACCGCCAGGAAGCGCTACCGTTCATCTCTCTGAAAGAAGCTTATTCCATGGGAAAATCACGGGCCGGTGTTTAGTGGGACATACTGTATTACGGTCGTAGAAAAAATAGCATTTAGTCTATACCTTGGGAGAGATTTCTTGGTATAATTGTAGCCCGAGGACTACAATGGCTTGGGAAAAATAATGCAGTCCTCTCCCTTGATGTTTATTCTACTATTTCGCATCTCACAACTAGAAATAAAAGTATTTTTCATCAAGAAAATTCAAAAGTTATAAACATGGTTTTAGGTTGTTGTCCAACTCTTCGTATCGAATGTGATGGCCTATCTTGTTCGTGTGAGATGATTACGAAGAAAATACATTTTTCAAAAACTAATGAGAATAAATGCACGCGCCTGATTTCCATCACTTTCCTCACTCCTATTTTCATTAAGAACTTCGTTTACTTCATTGACTGTTGTTGTCCACCTGTGAGAACTATCTATGAAAAATAAGGATTCATTGCCAACTCAATCCGTGAAAACGTAGCGTAACTATCAGTTCTAACCGATTCATTGATAGGTATGACTTGAAAGATAAAGAATGTTCCACACCCAACTTTAATGGCAAAATATCAGTGTCGTTACATCCTCCAAATGTGTGTCAAGTGTGAAGATATCAGTGTCATCAAATCAAATAATATTTTTTCAATAGTATGACTTAATTACGCTGTAGAGCGGAAAATAGTGTCAGACAGCTGCGGAGGAAGATTATGATATACAATTACATGTGAAAAGTGGACTATTCATATTATACAATGGAAAAATTACCATCTACTTGCACAACACGAAGTGGTCTTACTAAATCATCATTCACCATTTCGCATCTCCGCACGGGAGCTAAGAAACAGATTTATGTAGTACATGGTGATCAACATTTCATCAAGAGAATAAAAGAAACGAAAAGAAAGAAAAAGTAAGATACATTGAATTAACTGAGCTTACTTTATACCCCCCTACGCCACAAAGGTTTGCGAGCCTCCAACATTACTATGACTTTTCACTTATTTACTCATTCTTCCTAACGACACTACGCAATGGCTTTCCCTGCTCTTTTCTTTTGGGTCTTGTTTTGCGGCGACTGCTCCAGTGACGAATCTACTTCCGGATGCGAGTGACGGGCGCTCAAGGGCCCAGATGGCCATCCATCATCAACCAGTGAGCGGCTGCAACAGCTTGTCTCCTTTTGCTTTTCTTGTCGCTGCAGCAATTTTTCACCCTCGCGACCGATCTCACACTGCAAGTGAGCCCCACGCACAAAGTCTGTGCAGTGGCTAGAACGACAAAGGAGAAGCACGAGGTCTTTGCTGTTCACTATTCCTTCTGTGCGGTACATCGTACTCAGACGACAGGCAAACCTACCTACGCTCGTGTGCGTCAGGTTATTTTCTCTTTGCATCAGCGAAGTGATGCACTGGAAAGGAGCATGTATTTTATTTTTATTCTCTGTTTACCGCTCCTGACCGGAAAGCTTTGTGTTGTTGTCGTTTGTATGCAATAGTTGTGAGGGATCGGTCGGGCATTTTCCACGTCAGCTTGAAATCAGTCGCCTGCTTTCGCCCGCGGTGTCGTTAGTCCCTCAGATGCCTTTCAAAGAACGAAGCTGAGCGCCGTCGTCTACCTCCATGCAGAATAGTTATTGTTAGCAAGGGATGTAACTTTCAGTACATCGTAGCAGATGCAGTGCTTGACTTTGGCTTTTGTGCGCCCTAGGCTGTCAAATGTTTTAGCTTTTAATTTGCTTTTTTAAACATTAAAGCTATTTATAATCTTTTGAATAAAAAATGTTTACGATATTTGTAACCGATGCAAATATTGTGTACGTATAAATAATTGTTTATACGTATTGTGATATACCAGATTGTCACCAATATGAAATTCAGCGAATTTCATTAAAAATAATACCTGATTAGCAAAAAGACACTGGTTGCCATAGTACCGGAGTGCCACATATAAACAATGCCCATAACGGAGCATAACTACATTAAATATAATTATTTGTAAACATGATCATAAATATAAACATTATTTTTAACATTTCGTTTACCTAGTGCTGTACCAAATTCAGCATAATATATTTGCAGTACAATATTTAATGCCAAAAGTAATAACTGCGTCAATCTGGTCGTCACATACTCATCTAATTCTAGAAAGAGGCGCACTGATACTCTTCTCGAAAATAAATGTTTGCAAACTTGACTGAATCGATCAGCTGAAGTTAGATCAGTTCAAATTAATTTTTTAATGACTATTACATAACTCTCGATATTTTTCAGAAACGAGAGGTTTGCAGAAAGAGAAACCGAGTTTCTAATATTAAATTGCAGTCAGAAAATAGTAACTTCTGAATTTACCCCAAAGTTCCATTGAGTAACGAGTCCGATATCGCTGCAGCTTAATTAAAAAGTCCGTCCTCGCAATCTGGGGAGGATTATGAACTTGGCCAAACACGGAGTAGAAATAATAAGTTGTGACTCTCGTGTCCTATACGGGCCACAATGTATTAAATATGTATTTCTTAAAAAAATTATCGTACAGTTCCATTTAATTTCGCCGACGCTCATTGATCAAAGCCTATAATTTACATTATGCGGCTTTGAGCACTGCGTATAACTACAGATTACGTCAGAGGCACCTACAAAAAATGGCAACTAATAGTGCTTCAATAGCACGTGTTGTTTGTTTTTTTTCATTATTTCTCCGCTATATTTCGCTACTATGTAAACATGCAAAAGTGTTTTCAACCAGCAAACTTTTTTTCATCGAAGATACTAAACTTTGTAGTTTTGAAATGTTAACTTTTTGCAAGTTTTGAATGTACGAAAAGTTTGTCGAAAATGGAACTAGCACCATAGTTTTAACTGTTCCTTGTTATATACGAGCGGAAATTTAAAGAAAAAACTGGAGAAAAAGTGTTTTAAAAAATTTTAAATTGCCTATATTACTATGACTTATAATTTATTGTGCATTCCAAAGTTATCAACTATCAGGGATTATTACAATTTATCGTTAGGTCATGACCATTTTTCTCGTTATTGCAATAACAGCGTTAAAGAACCTTTTATCCTTTCTTGCCTCTTCGTGCGCACGTAGCTCGATTGCGCCGCGCAGAGTATACCAATCTTTCTTCTTGTTGAAGTCCACGACGATCAGCGACCAAGTCGAAACTTCCTCTAACCACTTCACAAACACTGCCTATACTCTTTATCTTGCGCCGCAGGTGGGCACGTATTTCATACTGATTAGTTTTTCCTATTCGGAATGTTCACGCAACTAATAATATCTTGTTAAATGTCTGATACGCCTGGCAGCTTGGCAACGACTGTAAAAGTTATTTTATTATATGTATGTCAATCATAGCGATCCTGGTGGCTGTATTTTAAAACAGTGCCGCCAAGAGATCATTGAGTATCGGTTACGCCGAACTCATGGGCAATGTAGCTGTGAACGGAGAGCAATGGCTCTTTGTAAAACGCCTTTTTTTTACAATCTTTTCGCGGCTACGGTTCATTTGTGATACCATGGTTCAGTGTCGTGTGGGACATCTCATGTGTGAGTGGTGCCCTTGATTGCTGCGTGATGCGCGACTGGATTCTGTAATCAACGATTTTTAACACACGTTTTCTCCTATGCCACGTGCTCAGGCACACGGCTGTGCTGTATTCAATTTTACGTTGTACTGCAGTTTTGTTCAATATACTTAATTGGTTTGTGTGAACTGTGTAATGTTTTTATGTATTTGTTACCACACAAACTCAGGGGTTTAAACGGTTCATAGGATGCCATGCACCTTCCTATTCATGAAACCTTGGAAGTTGAAAAGACTGAGTATCTTGGGAATGTATAGGGTGATCTATTGAAGTCCACTGTTTCCCGACACCCTTACACGGAATAATATTCTTCTTATATTATTTTCTATCTCCTTGCCTGGCATTTCACAATTCACTGGTAACATTTCTAAGTCAAGTCTTGCAACTTCACCGCGAAAATATTCTAAGTTCACTTTCCAGTTCACTCATGAAAATATTACAAGTTCGAGTTTGCAATGGTACAACACGAGAATTTTACAAGTTCCAGTTGCACACCTAATGCGAAAATATTCTAAGTTAAAGTTTAATGTTCACTTTCACGAAATATTCCCGATTTGATAATTAACCTCAGGAAAAACCACACAAGCGATCCTCTTACCACCACGACACGAGTCGGAATGCCCTAATTCCCAATCTGATCCACCCTTCAAAGCTCGCTGTGTTTTTCCCTCTCCCGTTTTTTTCGCGTTGCTATGGTGTATTCTACGTATCTGCACCATATAAATCCACGTTTCAGGATGAACTGGCGTTGCTATGGTGTCATATGTGCATCTGCACTATAGAAACCCACGTATTTTGCAATATTTTGACCCTTATTTGCCTAAACAAAAATGTCCGTCATTTTTGGTATGTCACACAAGTTACCATTTAGTGAAGTCCATTCCCCTATATGGACAGATCTACGTTGCAACTCGCGCCCGCACGTAGTCACCGCGGTTCTTTGAAATGTTTACTCAGCATTCACTAGAACGTGGAACTTGCCAATTCAGGTTAACAGACCGAGTTTCTCAGAGCGCTTCCTTCCTGGCCTGATCTGCTACCATGGAATAGACCCAGGGGCATATGCGGGCAAAACAAGTACCATTGTTCCTCTGCCAGTGAAGTAAAAGCTACTATTAGAGACGGAACGGCCGCTTCAAATAACTCATTCAGTGTCAGTTTCAGTGCAGCTAATTAAAGTGTTTAAAACTATAGCAAAGAACTTAGTTTAGACATTAACCTGGGAGTGCCCGCTAAGCATCTCTCAGATATAGCTGCAATGTGCGAATGATCCGCAAGCGAAGCCGCAATGCGAATGATCTAAAGCTCTATTTACTGAAATACGTATTTTATTTATTTTGGACATGGCCCCCAATGCAATTGTTAATGAATCTTACATAAAGAAACCTTGGCTAAATGGTAATGGTAATGGGGAGAGGGGTAAAAATTGACAAGTACATGCGAAAATAATTAAACACCTTACTATCTTATTAAATAATATTAAATACAATTTCCACAAATGATTTTGGCGTGTTTTAAACAAACTTATATTTTACATTTTTCACAAAAATATTTAGAAGTCTTGGTCTTTTTTCCATTTTGCGCGGTTCGCAGTTTTTCATTTCCCTACAGATGTCTTCTGCACATCTTTCTCTTTGGCAAGAATTTGTGACAGTCGATCCTAGATAAGACAAATTATTACATTTTCTGAGTAGGCACTTGTCATAGACACGGCTGAAAATAATGCCAAGATGCGTACCGCTTAGGCCAGGAGCTCAAATGCACTAGCGCCAGTGCTCGCAACGTATGTGACAGATATCGCGCAGAGCAGCGACCAAGTTTTAACATGCTTACGGAAAATGATTCAACGAAAGGATAAAAATAGAAGACCAGGCGTTCTCAAAATAGTACAATGAAGGAATACATGAAATATCGGACGACTAATGCATCGTAATACTTCAGGAACATAAAATTACCGTGTCTTTGAACTCACAGATCTATTCCGAGCACTCCTGGGTTAAAATCGTCACTGTCGAGATCATTCATTTGCTCACTTTCGGCTAAAAATCCTCTGCGATTGTACTTCAAGATTCCCCACGTTTGTTTACAGGTCAATGTCGCATTTCAAGCAAGAGATCAATCCCGATTGGAAATCAAAAATTCTCACTAATGATCCTATCAGAAATGGTTTTCAAGACATATTAGGGAGCAAATTTATGAAAATAATGAACAAACGCACTACAATGAACAAGACTCTCTTTTGATGGTTAAATGGACACAGGAAACCTGAAATTGTAGGATGGTAGTTGAATGACGCGGTGTAGAACTTAAGCCAATTGACAGGTAGTAGCAAATACAGATGTTGGACATTTTGTTTATTAGCTAATTCTTTGGTAACACTGATGAGCAGGTTGATTCGCCAAACAGGAGATGAAGTTGTTCGAATCAAGAGAGTGGTGTATTTGGGTCGTATTGAGTGGTTGACTAAAGACCATTGCAAAATTGTTAAGTGCATTCTGCAATATTTTAAATGTACAATGTAAATATATATATATATATATATATATATATATATATATATATATTTAAAAGTAGAAAACGTAATCAAGAACGATAATTGAACAAACATGCTGTAAAACTTCAAGCAAGAGTGTACCATACACCACTAACATTAACTTTTGCAATTCAAAATAATCTATTGAAGACTTGAAATTTTGTTGGCCTCATAGTAAATTCAAAGTAATCTTTAAAATTAGAAAAGAGTGCTAGAAGGGATGTCAGTTGCTTCTTCTAGAAGGGATATCAATTGGAAGTTTGGATACAGAAGCTATTTTCACCTTCAAAACAATTATTTACAAAAGCGCGTATTGTTCATATGGATCTAAGTACTTGGTGTAACGTCGTAGACTCTCTCATCCCTTTATGAGAGACGGTTCCACCAGCCGACCATGACAACACATTGCCATGGTGCGTATCAATATATGAAGGTTGTTATGAGAGGATCATCATCTGTTTTTCCGCAAACGACACGCGGATGATATATGCTCATATATGCTCTGTACAAATATTAAGTTATCCGTGTATATTATGTACAAAATAAATGTACATAAATCCAGTCTTTACTCATCACGACGCTACAGACGAAGGATACAAAAACTGGTGGCAGCGTATTGGGATAGAAAAGTGCAGCTACATGACAGCGACATAAAACGGATAGCATGTACATGAGCGGAAACCGGCGACGTCTTTGAGACGCTACCAGAAGACAACCGAGAAAGAATCAACTTCTAGAGGAGAGAGTTGGCAAAGCAAAAGCCACAACAGAAACGACAGCCAGTCGTCGAATAAAATTGGTGGAGCAGCTGATACTGCTGACAGGTGGTTCAGACTGGAGCGGCCGCATCAAGACCGGTAAATCATGGGAGCAGCCGGAGGACGAGTTGGGAAGGTGTCAAGACCTAAAGAAACCGTGAGGGCAGCCGGAGGACAAGTCGGACAGCCTGAACCGTGGGAGCAGTCGGAGGATGAGTTGGGGAGGTGTCAAGACCGGAAGAAAACCGTGAGGACAGCCGGAGGACGAGTCGGACAGGCGCACCCAGACGGAAGAAACCGTGAGAGCAGCCGGAGAACGGATCGGAGAGCAGATGGGAAATCCAGGAACTGCAGCCAATTGAAGAAGAAGCCGAAGGAGCTGAAGAAGCCACGTAAGTATTCGCAATTTCTTACTTGTCAGTCAGGCAATTTTTTTCTTTCGTTATGGCCTATCTAGGTAAAATCAAAAAAGAATTGCTCATTGCTATAGCGAAGGAACTAGGTGAAACTGTTCCATTGAATGCAAAAGTAGTCACGCTTAAGAAATTAATCGTAGAGAGTGAGAATTATGAAGTGGAATTTGTAAAAGGGCTCGTAGAAAGTGTGGTAGAGCCCGATGAGAGAGCGAGACAGGCCGCAGAAAGGGAGAGAGAAGCCGAGAAAAAGGAGAGAGAGAGAATATTTGAAATTGAAAAGTTGCGTCTGATTCAAAAGACACGATCGAATTCAAGTGACGACAGTCATCGGAACAATACTCGCATTCATCAAATTATGGATAAATTCCGAAGCGAACGAGATGATATTACCCAGTTCTTCTGTCTCTTGAAGGGCACGCCACGCGATTAGCTTTGCCGACAGACGAAAAAGTTAACAACTTAATGAATCAAATGCCTAATGAGGTGAACGCGAAACTAATGCTTCAAACTTCTAATAATCCAAATGACTTCGATGAATTAAAGAAAATTTTATTGTCTATGTTTAAATTCAGTCCCGAGAAATTTAGGTAAATGTTTGTAAAGCATCAAAAGGCTGCGGAAGTAACTTGGAATATCTACGCACGTGAGTTACAGAATTATTGTCGCGAGTGGGTGAGTGGATTGAAAGTCGAAACATTTGATGATTTATTAGATCTCATGGTAACAGATCAAATGAAAAAGCGGGTCACTCCAGAAATTTGTGATCATTTTATAGACTGGGGAAATTTATGTTCATCGTCCGTGTTGGCAGAAAAACTAGATAATTATGACAACAATCGCGCCGGCATATATAAGAAAGAAAAGAAATTTTTTAGTAATAGTGACAATAATTCAATGCCGGATTCCTCAACTTTTGTTAGAAAAATCTTTTTAAGAAAAACCTAAATAAGACGCCCGAAAATGCTGCGTTTGAAAAGCCAAAAGAACTTCAATGTTTCAATTGTGGAGCAAAAGGGCATTTTAAACGGAACTGTCCTTACCTTAAGAATATTATGAAAATTAATAATATCGGAGAATTAGTCACCGAGAAACTATTGGCTCCTCATTTAAGCGTAGGGACGATAAATGGCAAAAGCTCAGCAATTTTACGAGATTCTGGGGCTACGATAGACGTTGTTGATTGGAGATTGGTATCCCAGGACGACTTCACTGGCGAAAACATGTGGGTACAACAGCCTTTAGATGAACATCCCACATGTTTACCAGTGGCACGAATCGAGTTTGGTAGGATCGTCACAAAAGCTGCGGTAGCCAAACAAAACGTCAAATTAGACTTATTTGATGAGTAATCGCACCGCAGTTCTTCTATCGGAAGGTCGGGATGCTGAATTTCCCTTGTATCTGGCGAGTGCTGTAGTGACGAGGGCAGCAAGGAATCGCGAGTTAGGAATGGCGAAATTAGACGGTACCGTAACCGAGGACGCAGAAGTAGCTTCATCAGAGGAAGGGGGAGACGAAGAAATTATTAGCACAAAAAGTGGAAATGTCGCTTTAGAAATCATAAAGTTGAGTCGCGATGATTTCATTCGGGAGCAGAAGGAATGTAAAGAACTGAAATGTATTAAGGAGTCTTTAACAAATGCACAAACTGACGGGAATGGGTATGACATTCTTGACGGGTTGCTTGTGAAAACACGCGCAAACAAGTTAGGCAAAAAAATAATAATGCTGCTAGTACCTCGAAGATTAAGAGTTCAATTAATGAACCTATGCCACGAGACCACGAACTCCCATTTAGGTGTAACCAACACCAAGGACGGTTTAGCCCGTTATTTCTTTTGGTCTGTTACAAGGAAATAGAGGAATTTGTACGTACGTGCAACCAATGTCAAAAGGTTGGAAGAGCAGGCGATCGGAAAAAGGCGCCGCTTAAACTTGTACCTGTGATTTCGGAATTATTTTCGAAACTTAATGTGGATGTTTGTGGTCCCCTACCAGAATCAGAAAAAGGAAACCGATATTTAATCACAGCATTATGTCTGGCCTCGCGGTATCCAGACGCAGTGGCAGTTCCCGATTTAAGTTCTTCTACCCTCATTGACGCACTTTTAGAAATTTTCAGAATGGGTTTCCCTAGAGAAATCCAATGCGACCAAGGGACATGATTCATAAGCACGCTGACTGCAGACTTTTTCATCGTTTTAATATCAAGGTAAACCATAGTTGAGTGTATCACCCTCAGAGTAATCCAGTAGAACGCATGCATCGTATCTTAAAAAGAATTTTGAGAGTACTTTGTATCCAGGCAGGAGCGGATTGGGAGAGGCAATTGCCAGCGACATTGTTTGCGCTTAGAACAACGGTGCACGAGAGTTTTGGGTTCTCTCCAGCAAAATTAGCACATGGCAAAAATCTGCGAACTCCTCTCACATTGTTATATGAAAATTGGGTGAACAAAAAGGAGGAAAATCAAACCGTAGTGGAATATGTTTTCGAAGTGATGAACCGCCTTCAAACCAGCAGAGATTTAGCTTCGGAGAATTATCACGGGAACAGCAAAAACGGAAACTGTGGTATGACAAGAGAGCCGTACGTCGCGAATTTTCGCCAGGAGACAAAGTTCTCTTGTTGATTCCCTCGTGCTCGCCGTCCAATGGGCAGGTCCAGCCGAAGTAGAACAACGGATTTCAGAGTCCAATTACTTGTAAAGTTTCCCGAGAAAAACAATAGCCACGTGTATCACGTGAATAAGTTAAAACCGTACTATCAGCGGACGAAATACGTTAATTATATACAATTATATAGTCAGGAAGTGTCGGAAGAAAACGAGGTCGAAAGGTACGAATTAAACTTAGATTCGGATCAATTTGACATCAATGAAATGCTCCAAGATGTTTCTGTGCCTCTCACTGTCAGACGGAAGCAGGAACTGGAAACGCTGATATTGAGATATCATCACATATTCTCAGCAAAGCCCGGTTTAACAAAACTTGTCGAGCACGACATAATAATAGATAATAAGCCAGTTCGCAGTAAACCTTATAAAATGTCCGCGCGACAAACTCAGATTTTGGAACGCGAAATTAGTAAGATGTTAGGAGGTGGCATTATAAAAATTGGAGAATCCGACTACATGTCGCCCATGATTTTAGTAGAGACTCCGGGGAAAGATCCGAGACCATTTGTCGACTACAGATCCTTAAATAAAATTATTAAAACTGAGTATTATCCTCTTCCTAATTTAGACCATCGGGTTGCAACAGTTGCAGCCGCTAAGATTATTTCGGTTCTCGACCTATCGAAAGGTTATTGGCAGGTTCCACTTACAGAGAGAGCACAACGGTACGCCGCCTTCACAACGAGTTTTGGCAGTTATCGACCCCTACGTCTTCCATTCGGTTTGAAAAATTCGCCATTTTGTTTTAGCAAACTAATGTCTGTTCTGCTAAAAGAATGTCAGAAGTTTGCTCTTCCCTATTTAGACGACATAGCCTATTTTCTGACAATTGGGAAGATCATATGCAGCATCTAGAACATGTATTTAAAGTAATTAGCGACGCAAACTTGCGAATGAAGCCTGTGAAATGTAAATTCGCGCAAAATTAGGTGAAGTATTTAGGTCACAACGTAGGGCAAGATTTCATGAGCCCTCTAGAAGCTAAACTTGCAACAATTAAAGAATTTCCAACACCAAAAACCGAAAGAAACATTCGGGCATTTTTAGGTCTCGCAGGTTATTATAGAAAATTCATTCCTATGTACGCAACTATTGCTGCTCCACTAAGCGACCTTTTAAGAGGAAAGTCACGTCAAGGTAAAATAGAGTGGAGTAAAAGTTGTGAAGAAGCATTTCAAAAGTTAAGGATGGCATTAATGGAAAAGCCGGTGCTTGCCGCACCAGATTTTTTGCAGCCTTTTATTTTACAAGTAGATGCTTCGGAAAGAGGTATCGGCGTAGTACTGGCTCAAGAAGATGAGAAAAGAGAACATACAGTTCTTTATTTAAGTAGGAAATTGAGCAATGAAGATGTTCATTACAGTACCACGGAAAAATAATGTGCTGGAATCGTGTGGGGAATACGTAAATTGCGCGGTTATATAGATAATTATTCCAAATTTATTACCAAAACTGACCACAACCCATTGATATGGTTGCAAAAATCTTTAGGAAACAATCCTCGTTTATTAAGATGGTATTTAGCTCTCCAGGCTTATAACTTCGAAGTTAGACATAAAAAAGGACTAAATCATCAAAATGCAGATGCATTAAGCCTTATGTTTTTTGATACAGAACCTTAAAAAAAGGTAAAGCCAAGACTGACAAGTTGGGTCTTGGGGATACTTAAGTGACATTATATATCTTTGTTTGATATCTGTAAAGTGTTTTGTATATTTTCGTGTTACTTCTTGTTGTTCTCTTGAAATTTTTTCTTCGGAAGTAACAGGAATAACTGTCAATCTACGTTTTGTCATTAACTTTTTCCTGTGATGTATTAAATTATCTGTGGAAAAAGTTCTTCCCCAGGCATAGGAGAGGTTGTGACGGACGTCGTAGACTCTCTCATCCCTTTATGAGAGACGGTTCCGCCTGCCGACCATGACAACACATTGCCATGGTGCGTATCAATATATGAAGGTTGTTATGAGAGGATGATCATCTGTTTTTCCTCAAACGACACGCGGATGATATATGCTCATATATGCTCTGTACAAATATTAAGTTATCCTTGTATATATGTACAAAATAAATGTACATATTTGAGAATCCTGTCGTCTTTACTCATCACGACGCTACACTTGGTAGTAAAACTAATTGGCCTTCGACAATATAGGTTTGTTTTGCATAATTTCTTTGCGAAGAGGATGATAAATACCGTCGCGTCGGGTTACAATGAACTTCTGGGGATTAACATTTATAGTTCAATATATCCAATGATGTCAGAATTAAATGGAATTTCTCCACAATGATTACAGAGATATAATAAAATACGTTAACAGCCCAAACTCAAAATTTCAATATCTTTATTTGTTCTTAAAAAGCAATTATTTTCAATTGTTTGCTTCGTACATTTTTCATTAGTAATTTTTCTAGATCCTTCCCCAGAGTTTCTGCCCTCTCCATATTTGATTCTTCATTGTCAACTCTCTCTAAGTATTGTAAGTATCTTGACCCCCTTCAATGCCTCTTGCACTGTTGTAAGTACCACTCTTCCATAACATGACCTGGCCGACATTTTTTTCATGCTGCCTAGTGTTGGAACTTGTGGTACTGAGGCGATCAATATATTGTTTACAAGGAGGGTATTAATTTCCAGGACGTATTTTTGTAACAGAGGTTCAGGTTCACTAAAACCAAATCTTCTTGTTCTTATTTGTATTGTACGTTGAACGGAACCAGTGACAGTTCACTATTACTGGTATCGACTGTACTGCGCCGCAGAAACTATGATTTTCTAATTGCATGAATACTTAGAAGCATTATTTTACATGCTTCTATTTTGCCGCTATGTTTTATATTATTGATAATTTTAATTGCTTATTTTTTTATTCATTTGTAATTTACATAAAGAAGGATAGTTAAGATGCTATTTTAGGGTTTCTCTGTAGCGTTCTTTCGTGAAATTGTTTGCGTATTTCGATAAAATATTCAGCTAACATATTAAACGAAGTCGTATTGGCGCACGAGTATACTCGTATCAAACCTTTCGGAAGCGGTTTGTCTTTAGTTTCTTAGTTACAGCATCTGAAAGAGCAGAGTGTCACCAAATGTTCAGGTCGGACTTCGTCTTGAAACTTCGTTAAAGATGGTAGATAACCAATGGTAGATAAATAATGAAGCCATCATTAATTCTGCAATCTCTGGTCTAATTTTTACTTTCTCGTATACATACGGGAGTAATATACGTTGTATAGAGAAAGTTATGTAATGCTGCGGTAAATCGATTTTTACTTTCTCGTATACATACGGGAGTAATATACGTTGTATAGAAAAGTTATGTAATGCTGCGGTAAATCGATTTCGAGATTTCAACGGAAACAGACGTTTTGGGTCCGCTGATACCGAAAAAGTTGTTTTTTTTTTGTTGAAAACATCGGTCCGTCTGTCTGCCTGTCTGTCTGTCCGTCTGTGGGTGTCTGTCCGTCTGTGAACACTGCTGGCGCCTAAACCATATGTACAACCTTTTCCAAATTGAAGAAAGCCCTGTCGATCTGGCTCTAGTTGAAGCTTTGAGATTTTGAAAAACATTCTTTAATATTTGGGGATACTTTAGATCAAGATTCCCCGGGCATTTTTAGAATTTTCTCAAAAACAGGTCCAAATTTGTTCTTTAAATTTCTTGTAAGAATAGAGTAAAATACACTTATAAAGATGGCATAGGTCCAATTTTCACAGTTAACTCTGAAGTTTCGAAAATTGTAAAAGTTGAATTTTTTCCTGTGTCTTCCTACATCTTTATAATTGAAGATAAGAAATTTTTCCTTCAGTCGAAATTTTTTGTCTACTTACTATTTGTATCATAAAAGTCATGTACAATTTTTCGGAAATATTAGTAGTACAAAAATGTAATTTTTTTGACATGACTCTCACGTCGGTAATATTTACATTAGAGGCAATTTCTTTACGTTGTTATATTTATGAGTTCATTTGCGTTTAGTTCATTTGCGTTAAGTTCATTTGAGTTTCTCGATAACACAACAGTTTTCTATAAAAAAAGAGCTCAAAATTCCTTTTCAAAAATACACAAACTCCATTTTCTCAAAAATGGCTCCAAATTTTCTCTTCAAATTTTTCTAAAGGGTAAAAGGGTAAACTTTTTCTAAAAGGTTTTCTAATTGCACTGTTTAATGTAACGTAAAGTTCATTTTGATGTACTTTTTGTTTTTTCAAAAATTACACAAATGTATTTTTTTGATATGTATCTCACCCAGTAAATATGCACGTTTCCATCGATTTCTATACATTATTACCTTTGTGGGTGGAAGTGATTCAAATGATTTTAATAGAAGTTTTTCGAAAACTCAATAGATTCCTGTGAAATGGAGCTTGAAATTTCGAATTTACAGTAGTACTTAATCGTAATTTTCCTGAAAAGGCTTCAAATTTTTCAATGAAAATAGCTATTTAGGAAGAGGTTTTACTTTTATTATTCGTAAAATAATATTTCGGTTTCATAATAAGAAAATTGAAAAGGCGAGAAAATGTTAAAAAATGTACTTTAAGCGACGATAGATGGCAGCTAGCAAGAGGCTAGCTATTAGGGCAAGATCATAAAGTCAGTCGACACGAAGGAAATTAGAAAACTTTACTACGAGAAAGTCTGTCCCATGCCGATCTGGATGGCCGAGGTGGCTAAGAGCGAGTACCAACTCAGCGCTTCGGTCCGAAGGGTCGCGGGTTCGAGTCCCGCCTTGGGCATGGCTGTTTGTCCCTTGACTTTGTATGTATGTGTTGTCGCGGAGGGCTTCGCGTTCTGCTGACCCCAGATCAGAGGAGCCCACAAGTGTGTTGGTGTCTAGTGTATGGTCGAATATGCGTCCCATCGGGGCGTAAAGGGTAACCGGCTGTCGGCTGGATAAAAGCCCTAGATAAAAGTAAAAGAAAGTCTGTGCCATTCTGTAGCACCTCTACTTTACTTTCTCGTATACATACGTATATACTGAGTAATATACGTAGTATAAACAAGTTATGTAATGCTACGGAAAATCGATTTCGAGATTTCAACGGAAATACACGTTTTGGGGTCCCCTGATACCGCAATTTTTTTCTTTCTTTTTTTATCCTCAAAAGGTCCGTCCGTCTGTGAACTCTACTAGCGCCTAAACCTCACGTACAATCATGTCCAAATTGAAGAAACCCCTTGCCCATCTGGCTCTTTTTGAAGCTTTGAGATTTTGAAAAACATTCTTTAAAATTTGGGGGTACGTTACATAAAGCCCCCCGGACATTTTCAAACTTTTCTCAATAACGGCTCCATAGTTTTTTCTTTAAATGTCTTGTAAGAATAGAGATAAATACACTTAGAAAGTTGGCATAGGTTCCATTTTCACGGTTAAATCTGAATTATCGAAAATTTCAAAACTGAATTGTTTTCGGTGTCTTCCTACAACTACAAAATTGAAGACAGATTTTTCCGTCAAATGAAATATGTTGTCCATAAGTAGTTTTTTTCATAATGATCGTATAGGTTTGTTTGAAAATTTTAGTAGACTTCGAGCAATAGTGTGTGCAAGATTTTCAATTTTAAAAAATAACAAAAACAAGATTTTCTCAAAAATGGCTCCAAATTTTTTTTTAAATGTTTGGGAAGGTTAGTGCCAAACGAAACCTATACGATGAGAGTAACGCCATATTGCTCTATTCTTTTGTTTTTTCAAAAATTACAAATTTGTTTTGACTCGTCCTGATTTGAAATTAAAGGAAAAAAGTATTCTTTAAGTTTCATCCTTTCATTAGGTTTGGTATCTCCAACCATTTTAGTTATGTGCATTTTTATTCGTACATGTGAAAGAAAAAGATTTTCTTCAGACACAAAAAGGACCATTCCAAGATAATTTTAGAAAAGTGCCCCGCCTTACCATCTTGGAAATTTTATGCCAAGTTTTACATGTCTCAAAGGAACTTATACGTAGTTATAGCTGCAATAGTTTTGTTGTGTGCTAGCAAAAATGCCGACAATAATTGTTTATTTGTAAATGATAATTGAAATACATCCTTATAAGGAAACAATATGATTTTATTTCAGCGAAGATAAATAAATAGTTATATTTCCTGACCTGTTCTAATGAAAAAGACATACATATTTCAACTATCATATTATCACTAGCAGAATATCGCCTCGCCGCCGTCTTTCCACTCGGTCAGCGCTCCTACTACCTGGTGTTCTCGTGCTGCAATCGCCCCTCGCTGACGTCTCCTAGCTCAGCATTAGTTTCGTTCCGTCTACGTCCTTCGCCGCCCGCTCGTCCTATCCTGCTCGACCACGCCCCTCGTCACATGACGTCGCCCAGAAACAATGAAGCCCAAGTGGAGTAGAAATTGCATTTAACCGAAGCGCCCTCTACTGGAATTATAACAAAATGCACAGCATAAAAACCTTCTTCATGGAAAACTATGTGGATGAGCCAACTTAAAAACAGTGGCGGTGTTTATCGATCACGGACAAACATCGATCACGCACAATGTGTGTGTGTGTGTGTGTATATATATATATATATATATATATATATATATATATATATATATATATATAGAGAGAGAGAGAGAGAGAGAGAGAGAGAGAGAAAGGGAAAGAAAATATAACATATTAAATAAATATATTTATCGTTGATGAAATAAAATACAACCTCTTTAATTATAAGAATACTTTTCACTTCTCAGCAATAATTAATAGTTAATTTGTAATGTGATTTTGTTTGGTTATTTAAGTTCGTTAGCGACCACTATTGGAGTTAACATTATGGCAACTATGAAGATGAAACGAAAAGGTGATGTTATGGGGTGAAAAAACGTACACAAATACAACCATGCCCGAGACGGAACTGGATCCCGCAACCCTTTGGTCCGAAATCACTACACTATTGCCTTAGCGATCTCGGCCACCGAGCCGGCAATGTGTATTTTGTTTGCAATTACTTCAAAGAATACAACTCGCAGTATTCTTTCAATAAATCCAAGTACTCCTGTAACTGAAGGACTTGGCGAACCTCGCCGGTAGCAATTTTACGGAATTTCCCATCGTAACACCATGCAAAATATGAGCAGGAGGCTTTAAAGGACACCGGATATTCAACTTTCGCAAATTAAGTCAGAAATGAAGGAAAGCCGTGAAAACAAACCGGAACAAAATTACTAAAAATGTCTATCACAAAAAGGAACCCGGCTGTGACCACGAATGCCCAACAACTAACGCTCATCAGGCACGATATATTATGACTCAACTGAGAAAGATTGACCGCCCCGTTTGAGAATTATTAACATAATGAGCTTTGAAACTTTCCCCTTTTTCGAGTTATAAACTGTATCATATGAAAGCATTACGTGGGTCCAGGAAGTAACATGAGTTTTTCATGGCCACTTCCGGCGTTACGTGGCTCTCATCCGGTACTCTCGCTGTATTTATTGAAAACTCTTGCAGGCGAATGTCAGTAAATCACTGCACACGCCTGTGGCTGCCTGTAATGTCAACATGAATCGCATTTTAATACAAGTGTTCTCTTTGGTAAGTTAACACGTATTAGAATAATGTTTTTCGTTGCAACTGTTTGCATATCATTAGTACATACATGTCATTATTATACACATTTAACAACAGTTCGTTTTCCGCTAATTTTTAGAAACAAAGATATTAAAATATTTATCATGAAGGATCGCTAAGGCTAGAAATTATTTTCGTTACCTTTATCGGTACATGGGCGAAACCCGCAAATACCAGGTTTGGGCAGTTGCTCCCATCACTTTACACACATGCACGGTACGAAGGTAAAAAACATAGAAAATACATCTATGAAATAAAAGTTTGACAAAAACTCTTTAGATATGTATTGAAAATGTTAAAACTATTAAGCTATTTCTTCTGTTTAAAATTTTTAATCTGGGAATTTTCGTTCCACTTTCGTTATTAATTTTCTTTTTTTAAAATAATAATAAAGTTTCTTCCTCGCGTGTGTACAATTTTGAAACCACAATTGCTGAGATATATGCAACTGTACCAAACGCTCGTTTAACTTTTTTACGTAGAAAATTTTTATTCATTTAAACAATTTTTCCCTAGCTCGAATTCTGGCTACGCTTCTGTATCATTATCATTAATGTTTAAATGAAAGGTGCATACAATTCTACTTAAAGCATTATTCGTTTTCTTTAAATGTTAGTTATTTTGCTATCTCGTGTACACACGTATATACAGAGTAATAGACTTAGTATAGGGGGAGTTATGTAATGCTGCGGCCATGACACTTTTTCAACACAAAAGCTCGTATTGTGAGACACTGTTACAAAACAAGAGAATAAATCATGTTCTAATATGTAGTTAATTACTCCCTCTAACAGGTTTTGAAGTCAGATTTCACGAATACGAGCCCTTGATACTGAGAAAATATTTTTTTTCAAAACGTCCGTCCACCTGCCATCTTATCTGTGAACAACACTAACGCTTGTACTATAGGCAGGCTTGTTACCAAATTGGATTCTCTACGATCGATCTGGCCTCACTCAAAGCTCTGCAATTTTTAAAAGCATTCTTTAATTTTGGGTGTACCTTAAATGAAGCCCCTGGGACATTTTAAAAATGTTCTCAAAAATGGCTCGTTTTTTTCTTTAAACCTCTTGTAAACTTATAAGTGAAATACAAGTAGTCTTATGAGTGAAATACACTTATAAACATAGCATGTGTGCGAGTTTCCTATTTAACTTTCGGTTTTCGAAAATTACGAAAGTGTGGATCTTTTCGGAGTCTTCCTACAACTACAACACTAAAAATGGCGATTTTTTTCAAGTAAAATTTATTTTCAATAATTAGTTCTTTCATAATTTCCATGGACTTTTTTTAAAGAAAATTTTAGTAGTTTTTGCGCAGTATTGGGTGAAATGCGGAAATATTGGAAATATCAAAATAACTTTATAAAAAATTACCCCAAAATTTAAAAAAAGGTTTGGGTAAGCATTTTGTGAGTTGAAAATTAGACCAGGGTTTCCAAAACTTAAGGATTCATTTTATATTTTTACATAGTAAACACGAAATTCTTCAAACAATTCAAACCTACAAACAAATTTATGAGCTTCTGAATTAAATAAGATTGTTCTAACAGAATGTACTTCTAATAATACGTACGACCGTACATCCCAACTTCTTCCAGAACAATTAATATATCATCCTAAGTTAGCTAAAAGACAAAGTCATGATTTCAACCTGGCAAGTTCTCTACTAGCATATCCCGTTTATAATATACCAACTCAAAAAGAGTTGCGTATCTTTCATCCAACCTCAACAAAAATGTAGCTCCACTATGGGCACGTTTTGTTGAGCACTCTTTTTGCATGTAGTGGTAGTAGAACTGAGGGTGAGTTACTATTTTGTTAGCAACGCAGAAAAGTCAAATCTGCAGTTCACCGTTGCAAATAAATTTTCTATTATTCAGGAACGAATATATCTAATTTTTCAAATGTTGCTAATCTCGCGCTTTTATTAAGTATTATTATTAGTAGTAGTATTAACATTATTATTATTATTAATTTAAAAAAATACTGGTTACCATACTGGCTAGCGTAGCCAAACTGGTTATCAATTTAAGGTTAAGGTCAAAGTTATCCCGTTATCAAGACAAGTTAAGGCCAAGATTATCCCTATGGAAAGTAGCTCATTCATGGCTCAGAGGGAAGTCGGAGGCCTTTCACTATAGAACGATTTTCTTAAGGATGAGCCAAAGTGTCAGCTAGGGCTGGCAACATAACTGAAGGTTCTGTGATCGTTGTGCCCTTCAGCCCATTAGACTCCTTACATTCGTTCGTTTGCAGTTGGCCAACTTGCAAATGGCTTCGACGCTTCCTTTTGTGATGTCCTCGTCCGACAAAAATATAGTGCGCCGCGAGAAATAATTGAAATTAGGAAGTGCAGTGTAATGTGCTCTTCTGTAAAAATTATTTTTTTCTTTATATATTACATTGAATTTACTTTTTGTGTAATAAATGTTGTTTATTTTAAAACTGAGACTTGAATGTGAGATGCGTATCGGTGCCCGTGTCTCCGGCTTAAAATCATTCTTCATTCTATTTACATTCGTGGCAGTTTTCTTTTATTGATTGTGAGAGCTTGTTAAGAGATTTTCCACATACGTGATTAAATTTAAATATTTCCCGCACTCGCGTACGTGCATATACCTCAGCGAAACTCTTGGACTTCTGTATACGTATGTTTCCAAATACTTTATGGAGAGGCGTGGCTGAACAGCTGTCGCGGCGGAGGGATACTTCTCTGAATTACAAGTAATGTTCACTTGTTACGCGAACTGTCACTTTGGCTCATCCTTAGGAAAATCCTTCTATACTGAGGTACCTCGTCGATTTCCGGACAATCTCATGTGAAATTTGTTCCATCAAAACGAGTTTGAATGCTTCGCAAGGGCTAGTTCAACCCCTATGAAGTGCCCTAAACTCTACCCCTATCCTACTTCCATCCCAACTCTGGCCTCTGGGTAGTGACGCAGGAGTGCGTGCTAGAAGGCGCGTACGGGGAGATGCTACCTCGCGGTCATTTTCACAACTGACTGCGAGGAATGTATTTCACAGAAACACTCTCATTGTCGCGCAGTGTTTCTAGATGAGTGTTTCTTATGGAACAACGTGGAATCGACTAGAAGGATATAAATAGTGGCTTTAAATTTTGTATTTATGATGTTAATTATTTTAGTTAGTTTATTTAATAGTTTTATAGTCTTGTTTATGACAATTATTAGACCGCGGAACTTCATGCAATTGCATATTTTTACTGATCACCAAAACTAAAACAAAAGTAGCCCATTTTTATTTTGCATAATTGTATATTTCTGAGATACTTTTTTAACTGCATATTTTCTTTTATGCGGCATATTTAATTGCATATATTCCAGGTTTAATTTTGTATCTATGATCAGATCTACTGGTTTATCTTGCCTTCCCCGAATTTCCCGCCATGCATAGCAACCAGTGTAAAATTTACACAGTGCACAAAATCGTGCACATTCTCTCTGGTATTCTAAAGGTTCCCAATGCACAGCAATGTTCCTCCGAAATGGGTATTTTGCCGTTCTGTTGTTTATCTTAAGCTCTTTTTAAGTCCTACTGTACCGAACCCAACAATTAACTCCGTATTCCATTACCGGTCCAAAAAGCGCGATATAAGCGATTTCTTTTGCTATCATATTGCATTTCTACTTTCTCGTATACATACGTATATAGGAGTAATATACTTAGTACAGAGACAGTTATGTAATGCTGCGGCAAAATATTTCATCAGCTTCCGAGATTTCAACGGATATACACTCAGAGTGACCAAAAATCTGCCTTTTTGGAATTCAGGATTCTTCCCCAGTTTTCCAGGTCTGACAATATACATTTTTCAGGTTTCTTTCGCACATTACAACATATTTTTACCTTCTACCGCTTATGCAGTAGATGAAGTTATGTAATGTTGCGTGAAAAATTTGCGAAATTTCAGCAGAAAAACTTATTGCCGGGCCCTGTTAACGAAAAGTGGATAAATCCAGATGCTAAGTTTAGAAAAGAAATCCTCTAACACGTGGTGTACCCAGAATCCATGTTTTGTGGGTCCTTGATGCCGAAAACTCTGTTGACGACAAAACGTCTGTCCATAGTGCAGGTCAACATTTTCCGGCGTCTTCGTACAATTACAATATTGAAGGGCTTAGTGCAAGGAGGTGATAACTCAGAAAATGGCCAAAGGATATATTTGAGATTAGTAAACTTGCACGGAACTTTTTTTATATTACTGGAATTTTTATGACAAATATTGTAATTTTCATCAAAAGTACCAAACAACCAATAGGAAACCCGTAAAAAAGTCGTTTTGACAACAGAACTAAAAATTAAGTTAACACCTCCATGCACTAAGCCCTTGAATTATAAATATAGAGATTTTTTCCCTTAATGAAATCTGTTTCTTAAAGATAGATTTTAAAATACTGTCATGTACTTTTTTTCGAAAATGTGAATACTTTTCGCGAAATTTTGTGTGAAATATAGACAATTTTTTATTTTGTTTAAACAATTTTTTCTCAATAACGGCATCGACAATTTTTATTCTATTTTCGCCTCGGATACAGTTAAAAGACTTTTAAGAGTGCAGATCTCGTGTTCGTTGAAAATTTTGATTTTTGAAAATTGTAAAAATTCAATTCTTTTCGACGTCTTCCTTCAACTACAATTACGAAACTGTTACAACTACAAAAACGAAATTACTGATTTCTTAGTGAAATGTGATCATCAAAAACATTTTTAAGTATTGTCATTTTTAATTTTTCGAAAATATGAGAGTTTTTTGCGAAATTTTGTGTTCAACGTTGCCTTAATTTTAACCAATATTTCTTTTAAAAAAGGCACATTTTTTAAAAATTGAATATGTACCTTAGCGTACAGGACGCTTAGAGAATGGTGCAGGTCTCATGTTGGCTGATACACTCAATTTTTCGAAAACTCTAAAAATTATAATTTTCTTCTTCAATTTTCTACTTCAATTGTGAAAATACATTTCTTCTGAATGAAACATGTTAATCGAAAATAGATATTTAAATAAGGCAATGTTGAATTTTTCGCAAATGTGAGTATTTTTTGTGTAATTTTGCATCATAGTCGCGCTTTCGAATTGCATGCGCTTCGTGAATACAATTTGAGAGGTTTTTGGAAGCTAAACGCTCTCCAGAACTAGCTCATCTGAAAGCGGCTATTTTCAGCACCCCACTCTTTAAGTGGGAGGCCTTGCCCAACATTGAGATCAATGGCTTTATTGTATTGTATTTTATTGGAAGATATTACTACTCTTATAAAAGAAAGTAGATTGATGGAAGGTAAATTCGAACTAACAAATTACTTCTTTACTACTGTTCCTGGCCAGCGAAATAAACACGGGTATGCATCACAGGTGCTTCGTTTCAATTGGTTGGATTTGGATTTTATTAGGGTTATTTCCAATACTTTTCATGAAAGAAAAATTGAGTACCATACATTGGTACCAATATTTTAACTTTAATTTCATATTACTATCTGCGCTGCCTTGGCTAACAAGACAGTGACGGAAATAGGGTTTACTCGTATTTCCTGGCGCGTAACACCGACAAGATCATAATACATTAAGATTCGTAATGTTCTAAATTCAGTAGCCTCAAATAATTTTGAAAACCAATTTTGATTCGTAACTGTCGATTATGTCAAGTATCGTAATTTGTTTTCTAAAAGAATTGTCATCACAGATCCCCTTCCCCACTTTTTCCACTCCACAGACACTACATAGCCTTCCTCCAACCCCCATCCTACCAACGGTTCCACTCTCCAACGTTACAACAAAGCTTCATTCGAGTCAAACTCATGATTTTCCTCATCAATTATGAGAAAATTACTGTACAATATATAGTTAATCACAAAAAAGATGGGTATTTATTTTTCTGTATTTGATACTCAGTTCCTAATACTTTAATTTATAGAAAATGTAAAATTATAAGTTTAAACTCATTTTTCTATCTTTGCTTTGTTTTTAGACTGAAGAAATTCAAAAACTAATTATGTATAAGTAATCGTTTTTGTAGTTGTGGAAATTTAGAATTAACTGTACCTGACGATGACGACAAAATATCATCGAAACGTTGAACATGGCAAAAATACAAATTGAAATGTTTATGTATAATATTTCTTCCATTGTTTTGAAATCACAATATATGTCTATAAACAATAGGGATCTTTAGTTTTTTGAAAGTGAAATTAAATTGTTGCTAATGACCATCAATATAGATGCGACAATAAATAAACTGAAAAATAAATAAATAAATTTCTATTGGAAAACATTCCCATTACTTTCTGTATTACACTTATCTGGCATCTCAAATACTGCGATCTTTCCTTTGTATTTTCTTATTTATTTCATTTAAATTTGAAGTGATTTCTGGTAAGAAAGTTAAAATGTAGTAGCCTAGATATAACATCAAACTCCTGATAATAATGTCCTGCATATTATTACAGAAACTATCTTATCCAGAAGACACTAGAATGTTTCTATTCTTTCCATCTCAGTCAGCTCAACTGAATTCGCTTATGGAGGGTGCCAGAAAAATAAGTCACTGGCGCTGCGTTGAACAGGATTGCTATATACAATTACTAGAAATCCAATATGGCCGACAATAGGTTTCATTTCGTTGATTTAGTATTCTGACGTAACTCAGTATTTTGCTGGAAAGGTGGCACGCAATCGGGTGAATGTTAAAAGAAACTTTCTTCTTGTCTTATCAGGTGGCGCTCCTCGTATTGGAGAGCGTCAGCGCGCGTCCTCAAGACAAAAGTGGAGGTGGCACGACAAATGGCGGCGGAAAGAACTCGCTGCTCGATGACAGCGACTTCGACAACTTGCAACTCTTCGAGAACTCCGATGCTCTCATCGGCGAACAATTTCTAGATCGGGAAAGAAGACAAGCTGAGGAAGGGGGAGCAACAGAGGCAGCGGATGAACCTGGGACGGCAACTCCACCGGCTGAAGTGTCAACGCCTCCAAGCGTATCTTCCGAGAGCCCGGTGACGTCCACTGAAAATGCGAATGCCATGACATCTCAGTACCCTCCCCTCTCCACTAGTAATTCTGTATCACCCACTGAAGGCATCGTCACAAGCACTCGAGAATCTGTCTTTACCACTGACAGCACTGCCACAACCACAGCCAGCCCGGTGACGTCCACTGAAAATGCGAATGCCATGACATCTCAGTACCCTCCCCTCTCCACTAGTAATTCTGTATCTCCTACCGAAGGCATCATCACAAGCACTCAAGAGTCTGTCTTTACCACTGACAGCACTGCCACAACCACAGAAAGCTCAGACGAAGGTAAGAAGAAAAAGAAGGGAAAGGGAAAGAAGAAAGGAAAGGGTAAGGGAAAGGGAAAGAACAAAAAGAAGAAGAAGAAGGATAGCAGCGAAGAGAGCGAGTCAAAGGAATCCAAAGAATCGAATGAGCAAGAACTCTATCAAGATGAGAACACCGGAGGCGAGAGGTTTTAGTCCTGAAGATAAGCCATGCACTGTGTAAGGTGAAACGTCTGATGATGATAATGCAAATGGGTTATCCAATCGTGACAGTAAGTATTCGACAAATGAGAAAGTTCACACGACTAAAGACAGTTAACGAAGAAACATTCTGAGGGTTCGTTATGAAGAATAAAAATTGATCTTGTATTCTTTGTAAATTTTGTACATGAATATTACAGAGGCGTACAAAAATGCCTTGTTTATGTTATTGTTCATTGATCGGCGTAATTGTTTTTTATAGTAATAATTTTTTCTTTATTTCAGTAAATACTACTAAACTATTTCTAAAACGGTGCAACTGTGCTTTAGATCAGAGTATCATCGGAACTTTTTTCTTCGAAAGATGTTTATGAAATCCACATGCTCTTGAGTAAAAATAGTAAAGAAAAAAAGAATTATATTGCCGAAAGTTTCGTAATCTTCGTAAATACTCCACACAATGTAACAGAACACATGCATTATTTTATGGAAATGTGTATTGGTTCATATTGAATTTCCTATAACCATTAAATTTACGTACTAATCACTGAATATTGTAAGTTTAGTTGAAGCATAGAAGTCCAGTTTCACAATTTATGATTTTCTTCATCAGTATTTAGTCGAATAAAAATATATTTACAACGCATCATATGTGAAAAGGCTTAGAAAAAATTATTACCAAGAATGTTTTTAATTCTGAACAATCCTAGCATTTTGAAACCGATCCATCATGTCAAATTTGGCAATATTGATATATTATTTTAATATCTATCAATTTCACTGATAGACGAATAGTATCAATGTGTAATATAGAATACACATCTTTTGATATTATTCACTTGAATGTAAAAAAGTAGAATCCCTAGAATAATAAAACATGGAGTGAAATTGTCTTCTTACCTGATAAAGGAATATCTACATAGATACCTGATAAAGGAATTCTAACAACTATTTGGAATCCCTTCTTATTCCTTGCAATCGTACTTTTATCAAGTTATTTCAAGTTTTTTTTGAAAACAAAATTTTCTCCACAAGTCATATTTTTCATTCAACAAATGTTTTTAATTATTCCTTACTACCAAATAAGAGATACAAAAAAAGCACAATAAAATTTTACTGGATTCAGATTTTTATATATTACCATTTGTTCATAATTCATGAAAATGTTATCTTCAATTGGAACTAGTATGATATTCTTAAATGTATTTCGTAGAAGCTTAATGCAAGCTGTCGAAAATTAGGGTATTGTCTTTTCCATATTACTCATTTTTGAGCAGTATATTTACTGCAACAGCGATTAAAATAACACTAAGAAATAAAATAAATATACCGATGTGTTGTAACTCATCAAGTACATGAAAAGTAAGAAGTATTGAGGTAATCATCATTTAATGGTAAACAATTTAAGTCAGACTATTTTTTTAACTTTCGAACATTTATCCCTAATTAATAAACCTCGAGCTGTGCTTGTCTCAAATTCATAAAACAGCTGAAACGTCAGCCATATAAAGCAGTATACTATAGAAGCTAGCAATAGGCTGTCTGTTAGTAACGATTGACAAGAAAAGTTCCAAATATTTATTTATAGACAGTCAAATGATAAAATGTTATTATTTCTTATTAAAAACATACATCGTTTACAAGAATTTTCGGCAACGTTTCGGAGGTGAGGTGTACCTCCATCATCAGGCCGTGGCCTTACATTGATATTACATACGTTGGGGAAACGTTGACTACGAACTAAAAACCGAGATGTGTTGACACCATTCTGAGGTCAAGTCTAAAACAGGCATTAAAAGAAATATTAGAACAGGTGTCTAATTATTTGGACTATAAAAATTTAAAACACAGTTGAGGTAAAAAAGTTAAAATGTTAGAATAACTAATCTGATCTAAAACAGACATTAAAAGAAGTTATTAGAATATGTTTCTAATTGGTTGAACTATTAAAAGATTAAAAACACAATATATAAGGTAAAACAGTAAAATGTTAAAATGATGCTATAAAAACTAAATAGAACATAACAAAAGAGGCAAGTGCACAGATGAGAAAGTCCAGTACTCACAACTGAGAAATATATAACTGATAAATATATTTATAGTCCAACTAATTAGACACCTGTTCTAATATTTCTTTTAATGCCTGTTTTAGACTTGACCTGAGAATGGTGTCAACACATCTCGGTTTTTAGTTCGTAGTCAACGTTTCCCCAACGTATGTAATATCAATGTAAGGCCACGGCCTGATGATGGAGGTACACCTCACCTCCGAAACGTTGCCGAAAATTCTTGTAAACGATGTATGTTTTTAATATGAAATAATAAAATTTTATAATTTGACTGTCTATAAATAAATATTTGGAACTTTTCTTGTCAAAAGCAGTATACTATATGACCCATATAGGCCTTTCTGTATCATTGTAAAATGCTGAGCTGGTTGTCTTTTATCATAAATTTTCAACAGATTCAAAGTAAAATAGTAAAATTTAAATTTCACAATTACGTAATACTTATTGTAACTAAATGCTATCAAAAATAAACTGACAAGTAAGATTTACAATCATTCAAAGGTAATATAATAAAATAGTACAATACTTAAAAAAGTTTCTACTTACCATTTCAGCAAGTATTTCGATCATATCAGTTATCGATTAGTCGGTGAATGTGAATTCCTTTTTAATGTAGACTTACCACACAACGTTTTGCAGCACGTACTGGAAATGAAATATTAATATGACGCAAAGATAACTACTCATTTAACTTCTTAGATAAATAAACAATATATTTATATGGTGGTAATAAAAACGACGTATTTAGATGGTGGTAAATGAGAAAAGAGTTTATTGGTTTTTAGTTGGTTTAAAAATCTTTGAATGTCTTTATTTCTAGGAAACTGAGAAGAATTAAAACATAATTTAATAATCTATGTAGGGATTTCTAGAATAAATATAAAATAATTGAAATGAGCAACAAAAATGAAAGCTACCCCTTCCAGATAAATTATATAAAGGACACTATCAATAAAATAAATTCTACCTGCGTCTTCCGTAGTACAATTAGAACGTAGTCTTCCTTCTTGTTGACTCGTGCTTCCCAGTCTCGATTCAAGTAATGTGTTTTCTTATATTTCTGAAGAATCACTTAGTCAATAACTTCATCGAGTTATTTAGTAAGATTTATTTTCGTTATCACTCCTCCTCAACTTTAATTTCTAACGAACGTTAGTTTCCAAGTAATCTCCATTTCCTTGGCCTCCTGTAGGTTGCGTAACCACTGGAAACCACATACTATGACAAGTGAATTATCCTATCAATGCACTAATACACTTTTAGTGTTCGAAGAGCTTTATTTAAAAAGTGAAAATTAAATAGTGTTGTATTATTCACGTAATGCAAGTTATTTGAATCGCTGGAATGGTAAATCAATTCGGCTAACGCCTCCTCGATTTATTTTTCTCTCGCTAAACAAGTGCTCTTACTAATTTCTTGTATAATAAATACTATTTTCCGAACAGAAAATCATTTCTTTTACTAAGGCTCTTAATGTTACTATACTAATGTGACTAAATAATTATTAGCTACTAAATGTTAATACGCTAATCTTACTCGAAAATTCACTGACCTCACCGAGGAACCAGCACCGTACAAAGTAGAAAATGGTATTTTATTCACATGTACGCGCTTTTGTTGAGCATCGTAATCGCCCCATAACTCCTATACAACTATTAGTTGAACTACGATATGACTGTTGCTGATACTTGATAACAAGAAACTTTCTCTCCAGTATAACTGCAACTACTTGTATCGAAAATCCAACCAAAGATTTTATATAATTGAAATAACTAAAATCTCCACTCCTCGCACGCAGAATATACAGCCTTCTGAAATCCATGGTGTATGTAACTGGCACATTTGCTCGACGTTCACTATTTAAATAGACGGTTAACTACATAAAGTATTGGTTTACACTGTTAAAAATGAAAACAGAAAATGTGTAAACATGTTTCTGGGTTAAATCATTGTTTTATGGCTAGTTTATTATTATCAGCGCTCTCTTTAATGTTGGCTAAACTGAGTGTTAAAAGAAAACATACCTGATCCTAATGCTTTAACAGTAATTTAAAAATCAGTGTATTCACCGATTGATATTGCAATGCAGAAGACAAATAACATTAGGAATATTTATTATTAAGTTATTCTATTTGCTTATCTTATACATGCTTCCCGCTTGTTCTTTATTTTCTGAATACACCTGGCAACGCTAGAAACATCACGTGCGTCATGTAATGATGTATACGTAATGAGTTATAAACGTGTATCATATATATGATTAGCTTCATGAATATCTTAAAATTACAATTAAATTATAATTTTGAGTGGACTCCTTATCTTAAAATTTAATAATTAAAAACTTTACAATAATAGTGTCCTTACTTTCATCAAAACAGTCATTTCTTTCTTTAATTTTATGAATTACATTACTTTTACTTTAGGTCGCATACTTCTATTGTCTGAATAAGATTTATGTCAACTTGACAGGTAGTTGCTGACAGTAAGGTGACTAATTGTTTTACAATAAAAAAGAGGGAAAAACTTGAGAAAGAAGTACAACGTAAATAAACGAAACATTTTATTATTTCAAACAAAAAATGGACTAATTATGCTTACATTACTTTTCATTATGTAATTAAAGGAGTTTTTTCATTGAATGAATATTTTTGTAAATATATAATTTTCTCACAATATATTAGAAATTTCAGAGCAATATTATGCGTGTTCAGTAAATCTGTACTAAGATGGCAAAATTATGTCACTTTGTCATGACATGACACACAAAATGACATAAGTTACTCTTGTTTTTTTAATTTTTACAAGTAGGCAAAAGGTGCATTTCTCTTGTAGTTTATGAAAAAACAATCGTGGCAAATTCACATAAGACAAAAGCCACCAAGTAATTTTTCAAGACATTTTGATGCTTCAAATTGCTGTCATATTTGCCCGTAAAAATAGGTAATTTCACATGGGGAAGACTGGTTCCTATAGCATTGGGCTTGTTGACATGTAGTTTTTCAGTTAACACAGCTAATCCCGAGAGACACTGGCTTCTAATATTCATAAATTTACTTTCAAGATTTTCGAAGGAAGGATTTAATGCATTTAAGCCTTCTTATTTTATAGCATCTTCAACAGTTAATCTAATATATCTCCAGAACTCAGTAATTCTTTCCATTAAACATTATAAACTTGCTTTGTTAAAATCTACAGTGGATTTTAGATTTTCGTCCTTTCTAGCTAAACCCTCGTCTAAAATTGCCATTTTGCCAAAAATTGCCATAGATTTTTTTAAAGGCATTGGTTTTGAAAAACTTGAAGAAACAGATCTTAACACCACTCAACTCACAATACCTATAACCTCGAATGTTGATAGAATTACCTACACACAAACCCCAACTATGTACACCCCATGGTGGAAATAACACCATGGTACACCCCTTTTTCCACCATGGTACACCCCTTTTTCAAGTATACTCCTTCAGAATTATTCTTATTTATCCCGTGTTTACTGGCACTAATTGTTGACGCTGCAAGATAGCTTCAGTAGAACTGTTTGGGAGAGCAATAGAATGACGGATGGGTGGCTCGTAAAGCGTGGCTACCCACTTCCTAGCTTGCCACTAGGGAAAATGCTGAAAAACAATTATTCAATAACTATTAGTTTATCTCAGTGAAAAAAATAATTGATGGAAGGAACTTGTCAATTTTACCTTGTCAATGTTTTCTAAGTCGACCAGAATATTGTTTTCTATTATAATTCATGCGACATACCATTTGAGTTTGGTATTACCACTTACGCGCACTAGACACCCACTGCTACCACTAGTCAAAAATAATTACTTCCATGTCACCCAGATGTGAATTACCACGCCTTTTTCCTGACAAGGCCATCTTTTGTGTATACACACGACTGTTAAGATTCTTCAACAATAACCTCCAACAATACGATCATAAAGCCGTTGCATTTCTTCGAAATCTCGACAATGAGAATGCTTTTGCGCGCCAAAACCTCTCAGCTGATGTCGCAATACAAACCCTACACAATTAAATTAATAGTCGGTAGCATATATACGTGCATCATAACGGTGTTTTACTTGCGCGAGGCGAGTCGAGTAACCGCGAAACTGTCTTCGGCCACTACCCTTTTAAATAACACAATTCTATCGCGCTTTCATTTGGAGGACTTTTAACTTTGAAATGTTGATACTTCACAGTGTGTCCGGTACCTGGCGCTACCTACCGGGCTTCTGCAAAAACAGTTCAACTCTTCAACTGTTTTTGACCTTCCAAAGACTTTCCCGCGAAAGAAAACCGTTTTTGGAGAAAAAATATTAGAAGTCCGACGCGGGACATTTAAAAATGCATGCTCTTTGCTGTTAAATAGCGGCAAGGAATTGTTATAATGATAGGTTTCAAAGTAAGGCGCCATATTTGAATCAAATTTGTCCGCCAATGTGCTAACAGGAGGCGAGGGAACAAACTAAAGATAAAAACTTAAGTAATGTGTAATTGCATGTCCTAATTTCACAGTTTTCTGATCTTTAATGATTCGTGAATATCCGTTGTAAATGTAGCGTCATGCGGTTACAATAATATATAGACGAGAGTGGGTTAAATAATTGCTGGTTTATTTACTAATTTCCACCACCGAAACAACCTTATTTACACAAATTAATTTAAAAAGATCCCACTACTCGGAGTAATCTGTCGCTGCGGCTACCACACCACTACGCTCGAATATCACATTCGATGGCGTGAAGCGCCGCATCCTACTTACGGACTCGTCCTTGAGTCTCCCTGTTTTACGGCAAACTCATTGCCGACTCTATCCGCCACGCTCGCGGCCCGCACCCAACCAGGCATTCGCCGACCGGCTGCCCAACCCACGAAGACTCTAAGCGAAAGAGATCGAAGCGTCGTCGCGCCCGGCGCATTAGCCCGCACCCCTTCCATGCCGCATCCTCGCTTTTCCCCCAACGTCACATCCGCTCACTCTATAACAAAGGCTATCACGTAGACGCCTAACGTTTCATGTGGCCGCTCAGTGAAATGTGTTTGTATCCATGACGATACAATGTAAATTGTTGTATGCAATTGTGTGTGGTATGGATTTGTAAATGTTTTAGTTAATTTACCCAACCAACCATTTTCGATCAGACTGAAATTGACTCAACAGTTTTTATAGCATTTTCATGCTTCTGAAATAACCCTTTAACTGAATAATTAAAAAAAAATACCCAGTTTCCAACTAGAAGAAATAAATACGTGGCGATAAAATTATAAATAGTAAAATGTCCAGAAAGGCCGACCTGGATGGCCGAGGTTGCTAAGAGCGAGTACCGACTCAGCGCTTCGGTCCGAAGGGTCGCGGGTTCGAGCCCCGCCTTTGACATGGCTGTTTGTCCCTTGACTTTGTATGTGTGTGTTGTCGCGGAGGGCCTCGCGTTCTGCTGACCCCAGATCAGAGGAGCCCGTAAGTGTGTTGGTGTCTAGTGTATGGTCGAATATACGTCCCATCGGGGCGTAAAGGATAACCGGCTGTCGGCTGGATAAAAGCCCTAGATAAAAATATTTCCAAAAAGGCGAAGTAGACGACAATTTGTCACGATTTTGTTGGTGGTTCCAGTTTTCACTTCATTGTATTGATCAAGGAACCCAAACGCCTGATGCTAGTGGATTTTACATCACCCGCATGGGAACCACGTGGATGGCACGATGCTGATAATACCGAGTTAAAATTCCACTTTTCTTAAATTACATTGCAGCTGCAACGAGTCACGACGGACTCACACAGTCAACGAATAACAACTTGCCAACCTTTAGTTGAACTGTGCATAAGTTTTAACCCTCAACTGGTGTCGTGATGCCATTTTGATCGCATTCGAATTCGAAGTTGAATAGCCTATTTTTCAAATGAAAACATTGGTATGCTGTGTAACTTCAAATAATGTGCTTATATTTTCATTTGTGAAGCACTGTTGAATTTCGTGCAGTTGTTTTGCAGTGGTGTGAGTGAGAATATTTGTTCTCAGCGGCACCACCACGTGGCCTGCCTTTGCAATTGCGTTTTCATCGAAAATGTGTCTTGTGCTGACACGGACCATGATATTGCTATCCTTAGATGGTTAGAAGAGTTGGAGAGTGATTATAGTGGCACTGAAGACTTACAAAATGGGTATGACTTGTCATAGCAAGAATTCTTGAAGATGCTGGTATATCAGCTTGTTGAACCTCACATGAACATCATTTTGGAGAAAGTGTCCTACGAACCTCATGAGATGGTTCTGGGACTGGCTCTGACATTTTAAATAATTTCTAATAAATACCAAAAAATGAAAATCGTAGTCCAAATCGTCAAAATTCGTTGCGAGAATCCAAATAATACTCCGACTCAAATAAATACCAAAATCCGAATCGTAATCGTAATCACCAAACCCCGAATCAAATAAATCACAAGGCACAACAATAACAGCGAAAACGCGAGAACTGAACTCATTCGAAAGCAGAGGTAGGCAGCCCTGACAATCTTGCCGTGCCGTTCTGTGTGAGACCAATGTTCTGACCAGACCGTATCGAGTCGTGCTGAGTTGAGCACTATGGAGCTCAGACGTCAAGAAAAGCCGCGCGACTATTATATTCCTTCGTATATGGTACGTATTCGAGACAGTAAAAACCAACTGAGTGGTGTAAATTCGAGGCCTTTTACTTTCCCGCCACCGCTACCGCGATAGAGAGAAAGTTATGTAATGCTGCGCGAGCAACAGGCGAATTTTGGGAAGAAAACTCTCATTACAGTGCTCTCGCGACGAAAAGTGTACAAATTCAGATGCTAAATTAAATTCTCTAACGCGTCCGTCAAGCTGGAAGAGCCATTTTCAAAATCCACTATATCTTTAGACCCAGAATTATGTGCTATTTTTGTGCTTTACAAATATCCAATTTTTTTTTTTGCTCCAACGGATTTTCCTAAAATTTGTGGTTTTGTTGGGTTAATGTTAAGCGGCAAAGTCAATTGACCAAAAAAAAATTCTTTAGATACAAAATATTGTGCTATTTTTGTGCTTTTGAAACATATAAACATTAATTTTTTGCTCTTACCGTTTTTAGAAAATAAAAAAAAACTAATTCTCGAAATCACGGATAGGCGCAAAACCAACATATAAAAAAAACGACTCGCAGAAAAAAATCCAGCAAAACTAGATTTTCTTTACAAAAAATAACCACAAAGCAAAACACTACACAACAATATTGGTTTGCAGTTTTCAACATTTAGTATTCCCCCCCCCCAAAAAAATTATTATAAATCTTTACACTACACTCAAAAAATACCAGGAATCGTGGTACCTAATTCCTCATAAAAATTAAACTACTCAACAGAACGCATTACCCTTTTTCATCAACCACAACGTAACATTCTTCTAATAAAATACATCAACAATGGTATTTTTGCTCTCACCGTTTCTTAAAAATCTGACTCTTCAAAACATGCCTCAGAACGCTATTTGATTACGAGCTCACGCCTTATGAAGAAAGAGTTTTTAAGGTGCATTTCTTATTTTTTTAATTAGACATGGGTGTGCTTGACGACCAGCCCCATTCATAAGAAATATTTTGTCTTCCCAAACTTGAGTTGCGACAGTATTTTAGAGGACTGCATTTCATGTATGTGGATTTATAGCAAGACGAAAATTAGGTTAAGGTTTTATCACTGACTTCGAAAGTACCTGGTTTTGATCGTCCAGTTGTGACGTTCATCAGCTCTTTACCGTCGACCAAATCGACAAAAAAATTTTGTCTGCATGTATTCCAAAGATTTCACCTCCATGTATTCATAAGAAAGTGTGTGCACCCTCAAACGTTAGCACAATCGATCTTCTGCGCACGCGCAGTTCAAGGTTTGCATCAATTTAGTACATCTGCTCATGCGCAGAAGATCGATAGTGCTCTCCGCTATGACGTCCACAAACTCTCTATAGCTCCGTGGTTTTCACGGTAGCATAAGTCACGACATTCTCGGTCGTAGTCGTAGACGAGTTTCTCGGTCGTACCGCTAGGTGTCGCACGATCACGACTTTTTATCAAACTCTGCTTGATTCCTCGCGTAGCTTTTCGATAGCAGAGACACTTCGCGGTAGAATTTGTAAGCATATTGAAACGCTCTTCGTTTCTGTTAAATTATTTATGCAACCGGTGTCCGAATTTTTATCATTTTTGGGCGCCAGGAAAGGGTTGCGATTTTAAATTTCCCGCAAACACATCTAAAGGGAAATAATTATCCTACTAGCTCTGCCGGTTGGGTTGCATCGTCGCCGGTACTTACTTTCTTCCTAGCAAACGATCATTCGATCCGCTCTCCATAAGGAAGAAGCGAGGAATCTGAAATTTGTTTCTGGAAAGAAATTATTAAACTATGGATTGCACAAGATGCTAAAGAAATGATAATCAGCTTTTGTTTTTCAAAAATGAGAACGTTGTAAGTTTATTCATCGATTAATTCTTTGTAACATAAAATGTCACCTTGGTCATGACCGGAAGTAAAAATTGTAAATAGCGCTATTATTATTCTTATTTATATATTCATGCGTTCTTGGACGATGAGACCAGGAAGAATCCACTGCTCCGACCAATCTCCTCTCTTGTATCTTGTTCTCGGTCCGCGCGCTGCCGGATCAATGTCCTCCTCAACTTATTGTCTCACTTACGACTCCCGGTGACAGAATTATTTAAAGTTCCAAATATAATTACGCACACAAAATATAAGTCCTCACTGCTCAATTATTTCCCGCAAAATTACACCAAGTCCCGCATCTATCATTTACAATGATCTCTACGATGTGCACGGTACGCGGTCTAAAGCTCCTCTCCTCAAATATTACGAAGTTCAACCCTCCATAACTTTCATACCTTCTTGTCTCTTGTTTTACAAAACAATCTCCAGTTTCCTTCTACGTCATACCCCATTACTAGTTTACCACCAATCCTACATGCCCTTATATCACAATCTTCTGTCCGTTACTTGCCGCGCTATGTTTATTTACTTCCGCTTCCCTGGTTGCTAAGTAACGTCCTGCCTGCATGCCTATGCCCTCAAGATTTACACTTTTTACGATGAATTTATTAAATTTTTGTTCCCAATTCCCATCAAAATATTGTGTGACAGTCTGGTATGTCACAATATTAGTCTGCTAGCGTGCACGATAGGTGCAACTTCGCCGGCTCCTAGCAGGGCATGAGCTGGGTCCGGGGTTCACGTTGGGCTGGATCAGGCGCGCTGGGCTCGGTAGAACTAAAATTATTAATTAATGCTAATAACTACTTGCCTCGGAGGAACGTATTTCACAATTTTAATAGTAACGCAATCGTCCTGATAGCAGTAGCGTACGAATGTGAAGAGAGAAATGTTAGTTTCTAAATTAAGTTGGCGTCAAACAGTGGCTAGTACAATACTTATTTGTGATTAGTTCTAGTCTACGATTGTATGAAAATCTTCGTGAATTTTCATCTTGAAATTGTATGCAATGTCACTTATCTTCGAAATAAAAATATTTTAGTAGATTGTTTTCAGACGAAATGAATATAATTTGTATCTGCGTAAACTGAATAGACGTCATTTTTGTGTTAAAGAAAAATTGTTGGAATTCCTAGTAAAATATTATAAAACCGAATTAAAATTTAAAAATGGTGAAAATCAAATAATAAAAACTCTGCATTGGCTAAAATTATCATGTAATTTTTAATTCTTTGGTAAAACTTGCCAGATAGTATTTTGTGTGTAAGCATTATACTTGTGCAATAACTAACCATTCAATAATAGTTGCTGCTTCATACCTCAAACTAATTTGTGACTCACTGCCAAAAATTTACAAAATTCACTGAACCCAATTCTCAATATTTATTTGACATTTTCATAACATTCAAATAATTGAATTCTTGACCAGAAGTGTGGTAGTAATATACAGCAGAGTGCAGCTGAGTTAAAATGTCTCTCATGTTGAGAATGAGAGTAAAAGTACCTTACTGGAATGACGGAACATTATGTACACACCTTTCCAACTCTTGCCAATTGCACATGGAGACCGACTACACGTGCATACACGTGCACACCGCCCGACTACACGTGCATAGGATGTATTTTACTTGAAATTGTAACACAAATTAATAAAACTGATTTTGCTCTCGGAAGTAGCTATTTGCTCTACACAAGGCTTCAAATATTTGCTCTATACGAGAATTCAATGATTTTACGTTCAAGAACTTTACACGAAGCCGAGGATGCAAGGCGCATAGTGCAGACGGCATCAGATTTTCAGATCGACTGAAGTTTGAACACAGAGACGGTAACGTCGCAAGATTTGGTGCGCACGGCGCATGAGTGGGGTTAGGCCATAGTCAATCAGCAATGAATATTTGAACTTATTCTGGAACCTTCTAGCACAAAGGTTCGTTGGTAGCAGCATAGAGTAAAGATGTACCTCTTTAGTCTATGGTAGCAGGGATAAGCCGTTGTGTTTGGCGTGTTCCATTCTCTTTGATATACTCTTGATACTATGATATACTATATACTTGAGATATACTCTTTGGCGTGTTCCAACACGTGTTTCTTAGAATCTGCGCCAGTCGACACGTGCGGCGCCGGAGCGAGGGGCGACCACGTGCGCGCCGCCGCCGGATGCACGTCCGCTGGGCGGCCGGCGTGACACGCCGCGCACAGGCTGAATCGGGCCAAAAACCTGGCCATAATGGGAACATTTAAAGTGCCCGTTCGGAATTCTGACCTATCAAATTTCATTTGGAAGACATTGGAGCACACTACTTTAGCTCCAGAACGTTATTTCAATCATTTTTGTCGTCCTTACGGTCTCGTATAGTAACCGTTAGGAAAGTTATGAACACGCGAATTCATTGCTTCTTGTCAACAACTTTTGATTAATTGACTCTAATTATTTTATTATAATACGGCTGAATTCTAACCTGTGTAGCGTAACAATGTTAGTCTGTGGATTATCTTAGTAGTTATTGTGGATTATATTGTCCTGCGTATTCCTGCCTCAATCATTTTTTTTTATTTATCAAGTAGAATGCCCTCAATCAGAATAACACACATTTAGCTGCATATATTTGCAACTTTTTATTTTATAGCCACTTTACATAGCAAGATTTAACACTAGATATCCCGGAAGTGTCTTCGACGCCACAGGGATTTATTTTCTCGGTATATTTTTTCGATTTCTTCTTCTGATAATTACTTTTAATAAGAAAATTACTGATACAAATTTTTGGAATGATTAAACAATATTAATACGTGCCACCGAGTACTTCAAGATTTTTAGTGTACTTGAATGATTCTTATTTTCTTGTCGTAGAAACCAAGACTAAGAGTTCTACGGGTGTAAAAAAGAACTTAATGATGTTATCTCAAACTACAGTTGACCATTTTTTCAATAACATAATATTTTTAAATAAATAAGTGATGACGAAATTAGGTCTGAACAGCGTTGATTCACGACAGATGGGTGGCAATTGAGTAACACATAAATATACACATATAATTTACAATATTGCTTATAATATAATTATACTATTGTAAATGTATCTAGTTCCAAATTTCGCATTTTTAGAAACGCTCAAATGCAATTTTCTCGAAAAGGGCTCCAGATTTTGGCTTCAATTTTTTTTAAACGAATAGTTCTAAATGGACTTAATAACACGACATAAATGCCATTGTGATGTATTCTTTTATTGTTGTTTTTAAATTAAACAAAAATGTTTTTTAAATATTTCTTATATCGTCAATATGTATTTTTCGGGCCTTTCTTATACATTATCGTATTTGTGAGTATAGTTACCTCTAATAATTTTTTGTAAATAATTGTTCGACACATGATACAAGGAATTGTGGGTCAGCAGCATTTTCGATGGCCCTTTTCACCTTGAACGACGGCATGTTTTCTTAAGCATTTCCTTTCTTGAGTATCTGACTTGCAGTGACGCATCGAAGTGATCTTTGTTTCCCGGTGTCATGATCTTCATGCTCAGTTTGGATCTCCCAGGAGTCTTCAGTCGTTAGTAAATCCACTTCCTTCGTTATGTGTCTCTTTTCACTGCCTCTTTCCCTTTATGTCAAAAGAATGAAAAGATATATAAATGCCCAACGATAGTTAGGATTTGCACAGATATTCTAAAATCACCACGATTTTGGGCAAGATATTCCGTCAATATCGGTGTATCTAGGATAAGACGTGAAATCATAAATTGCCATAATATTGTCTCTAACGCAATTAAGTTATAGTGTGAATGACAAATTGTAGAAGTTCCTTTTCAAAGAAGAGAACATTAGTAGAATTAATATGATCAGTTAATATATCAAATGTTACCAAAACCTCTCTCTTTTCATAATTCAATTTTAAAAAATTGTGTAGGAAATGAAGGGGGTATATATTCCAGAGCACAGGAAAAGGTGCGCAGATGCTACTTTACGACCATAACGATTGTTCACTTTTTATACGTTAAGTAAATCAATGAACCAGGGAAGTCAAAAACTCTCTTAAATCACATTTCCCTCCAAAAAATTCTTTACCCTTTAAATCTGATATATCTTTTTAAAGCAGAGATTTTGAATTTCGTTGCTATACTTGTATTCAGCAACTTTGAAAACAGAACTTTACGTATTACCATATTTCTACGTACAATCCCTTCACTTTCAAGCTTCAATTTTGACTTTTGATATTTAATTTTGATATTCGTCATCAGCGACCGCGAGAAACTTTCTATCAATCTTTTTACACTTTTTACACTTTTTACACACAATCTTTGGGTTAATTTTTATGAGTCGGCCATTTTGAACCCGTCATTTTTAATTTTGAAATTTTATTATGATATTCGAAATCAGTGATCTCCAGAATCCCATATGTATATTTTTATGCATATTTGTTTATTTTTAAATGAGTTGATTCGCGATTTTGAAGCCGCCATTTTGAATTTTGAAATTTCATTTCATGATATTCAAATTCAGCGACGTCAAAAACCCATTGATACCAATTTTTACGCAAATCCACTGGCATTTGCAATTATGACCATGTTTTAGACCCAATTCAACCAGTGTGCGCCGGCAGCAATGCTCCGAACTAACGGATTGTCTTGTGAAGCACGTAAAATAGATTTATATGTGATTTCTGCTTTTGCGAAATGTATTAAATTCAATATAAATTTCCTGCTTTGCTCTGGGCCCGAACACATGGCTTAGTGTAGAGGTCACAGAATTATGAAACATTTAGTGCTAACCAATTGTTCTGTTGCCCATTATTTACTACTAGAGCACTCCGAAGCGGAAAACGTCGGTTCTATGAGCATTTTTATCTGAAACAAGGAGCAAAACCATTAGAACTGAGATGCATTTAGCCCGTCAACTTCGGTGCGAACCAACCATCCTTAGCTTTACACCGGCCTTTCCCTCCGACTTAACCACAGGCAAGAATCCGTAAATAGTGCAATATCAGATGTTTCAAATTAGTTTCGTAATAACAAATTAATACGAAATGAAAGGAAAACGATTTCTATGCAGTTTTCCATTTCAAATAAACAATTCTGTACTCCATTGAAAATGAACTGTGTACCACTGACTGATATTAAGGTAACAAAGTTTTTAGATCTCTCAATTCAGTCAAACCTCAAATGGAACGTCAATTTAAATGAACTGAACGCAAAATTAACCCCCTAATGCCCAAGGTAATTTTGTGCGCATAGAGCTCGCCCATTGTCGCGTTTGTGCGCCACAGGAGTTAGAGCCCTCTGGCAGCATATTTTTGCAACATTTAGCATTAACCAATTGTTGTGTTACCAAATATATTCTCTGCAAACGCTAATGTCTATAACATTCGACGTAGTATTAGTAATCATATTCATCAGGTAACAGTATCAACAGCTCTCTACAAAATTCACATACAATACATGTAGTACATTATATTGTAACACTTTGTCAGATGTCATTAAACGAATAAATTCGATAGAAAATTTTAAATCCCAAGTAAAATGGTTTTTGCTGCGTAACTGATTCTACTCAATTAAATACTATATCGACCATCTAAAGGACAATAGCACAAATTTTAACAACGATATTTAATGTATATTTTACCATTTGGACTGTATAATTCTAAACAACCTGTAACAAGTACCCACCATATCTATAAGTTTTTTCGCCCAGTTTCCCTAATCCTTTGAGCAAGTGCTGAGATGGTCCCTTGTTTTGCTTCTAGACATAAATGTAACTTCATTATTTCGGCAAGTCTTCTAGAATTCAGTGGGAAATATAGTTATTCAAATAATCGTTCTCCATTATGTCGTTGCGGGATTCCTTGACGAAGGCAACGATCAAGAGCTCAATTTAATAGCTGATTGCACTTAAAATTAGATTTTATGACATTGGAGAGAATATTTTGTTAACATTTTTTGCACAAAACGCTCATTTCTTCTACATTTAAAATTCAACTAGTATTTGACTTAGAGTAGAGTCCACAGAATTATAAAATCGTGCACAGAATTCACTTCTCCCCGTAACACGTCACACAGAGTTTTTA
Organism: Teleogryllus occipitalis; assembly: GCA_011170035.1. Taxonomy (NCBI): domain Eukaryota; kingdom Metazoa; phylum Arthropoda; class Insecta; order Orthoptera; family Gryllidae; genus Teleogryllus; species Teleogryllus occipitalis. The sequence goes on along the minus strand of BLKR01004401.1, from coordinate 5,137 downwards.
ACTATTTTTGACGTAAAATAAATAAATAAACATTTTTTCGAAAATTAGAATACTTTTCGCGAAATTTTGCGTGATATTGCGGGCGAGATAGTATGTGCTGTTTTAGCACAACTAGTTTAAAAATTATTGTTATTCGTAGATCTTCCCTAGGTTTCTACACGTGATGGTTTCAGAGTAAGAAATAGAAACATTTAAAATATTTACCGTACAACTTTTCATTTGCGTTTAACCCAATTGTAATCCTGCATAAATTCCTTTTGTTTAAGATATGCATACTATCTATATTTGTTGAAGATATACAAACTACCACTAAGGGTTAAAAAAGGTCTTAGGAAGAAATGTTCTTACAATGAAGCAGTAACTTCTTGCCTTAAGGAGATATTGAAAGAAAAATGAGGGGGTTCGTAGTTGGTACTCCTAGATTGGTATGCAACTGTTCATGGTTTCCACAGGAAGGGTTCAAAACTGTTGATCTTAAGAAATATGCCTTTTCTTGCTTTTTAATTAATAATTTTGATGCGCTTTTTGTTAAAAACAGTCCAAACCATTCGTCGTATTTTTAAGGAAAAATTTATTCACGGTTGTAATTAATTTCCTGCGAGGAAAAACAGAGGTGACACTGCGTGGATCCTCTCTAGTGAAACTAGTTGAGTTTATCGAAAAAATGTCATCCAAATACTATATTAAGGAAATGAAGGTAAAGTGCAATAGTTGACTGGGCGTAGATTATAAACTTATATATTATAACTTCCATCAGTAATTAACTTACAAAATTAATATACAATACTGAGACGTCACATAGAACTTTAAACACCTGTTCTCATTATTGACAATTTTTCAACGTGCGCACTCTGCTAATATTTGATAGGTAATTAATAACGTATTGGCAGTTTATAGTGCTTTACTAATTTAATCAGAGGCTAAAATGTCTGGAAATATATTGATAGATTTGTTTTCAAATAGAACTTCGAGCGTCAAAATGCATTATATCTCTACTTATTCCTATTAAATACAATGACAAATTCAAACATCTACAAAACAGCTAAAATATTGGCAGTGCCAGGTGTGGGCACGTTAATATCATGGACTATTTCCCCATAAGGAATCTTCTTCAATGGACACGAAAGTGACAGCCCATTTGTGAGGTCAAGTATTCAATTTGCGGCGCTAGAATCAAGATTTCGCCTACGTTACGGCGAGAGCGAAAGTCTGGGCGGGCGCCGGGACCTCTTCCGCCGTTACCGATCGATGAAACGGCGACGAGGGTGGCGGCGGCGGCGGCAGAGGAGCTCCATCCATAAAACATGAGGGCGCGGGCAGCGGCGCTCATCTGTCCGCAGGCGCCGGGGACGGCGCGGAGCACATCGCACGTTCCCCGCGCCGCAGCCGGCGCCTCTGGGGCCCCTCCTCCGGCGCCCCTTGCCACGCCCCTTACCCCGCCGCCGCCCCAGCGCCTGGCTGCGCGTCCGATTCCGCCCCCGACTCCGACTCCGCCATCGACTCTGCGAGATCACCTTTGCGATCGATTTGGCCACCGACTTCGCCTCCGACTATGCAACGAACTCTCACACTGAAGCCGCTACCGTCTTCGCCATCGACTCCGCCCCGACTCCGCCCCGACTCCGCCCCGACTCCGCCCCGACTCCGCCCCGACTCCGCCCCGACTCCGCCCCGACTCCGCCCCGACTCCGCCCCGACTCCGCCCCGACTCCGCCCCGACTCCGCCCCGACTCCGCCCCGACTCCGCCCCGACTCCGACTATGCAACGAACTCTCACACTGAAGCCGCTACCGTCTTCGCCATCGACTCCGCCCCGACTCCGCCCCGACTCCGCCCCGACTCCGCCCCGACTCCGCCCCGACTCCGCCCCGACTCCGCCCCGACTCCGCCCCGACTCCGCCCCGACTCCGCCCCGACTCCGCCCCGACTCCGCCCCGACTCCGCCCCGACTCCGCCCCGACTCCGCCCCGACTCCGCCCGACTCCGCCCCGACTCCGCCCCGACTCCGCCCCGCCTCCGCCCCGACTCCGCCCCGCCTCCGCCCCGCCTCCGCCCCGCCTCCGCCCCGCCTCCGCCCCGCCTCCGCCCCGCCTCCGCCCCGACTCCGCCCCGACTCCGCCCCGACTCCGCCCCGACTCCGCCCCGACTCCGCCCCGACTCCGCCCCGACTCCGCCCCGACTCCGCCCCGACTCCGCCCCGACTCCGCCCCGACTCCGCCCCGACTCCGCCCCGACTCCGCCCCGACTCCCGACCCGACTCCCGACCCGACTTTTCTTATGACTAAAGCAGGAATTGAACATTAGCACTAAGAAGACTTCAAAAAGTAAAGAATGGCATGACAGTGATGTAATGTTTAATCAATATTATCACATTCCTTATAGCACTATCTAACTGGTGCTTAAGCATTAAAAACACAAATTGAATTCTTAATTTTTTTAAGTGCAGCATTCATTGCAGGTTATTTTTCTCTTAAATGACCCTTAAAGTACATCTCACCTTGAGGACAAAAAATGAAGCAAGTGACTGTCTCTTCAGAACACTGTTCAGTCTCCGTGTCAACACCACAAAGACATTTAAACTAGAAAATAAAATACAAATGACAAACACATGTTATCACCTCAAAGATCAACATGAACCTATTCTTAAAATTACAAGTGTTAAAATGTTGTGCTGAAATAAATATAGAAATGTAACACATTCTGACTCATATGATACTAAAGCTTCAGATCAGTACATAATCAGTACAACATGATAAATCATCTAGTCTTGTACACTTTAAGAGAATGATACAAGCAAAGATGAAGCATAAATATGAATGTTTCATAACAACATTTATAATTTTAATCAATGCATAATTTGCAATACATTAAAGTAACATAATAAATATAATAACATTCTGTAATAACCTTGTTTTGTTCGGAAGAAAGTGGTATGCACCACGATTCGTCCAACAAGACTGCCCTACACCGAACTTTCAAATTGGGAAGGCTGCGCACACTTGGTTGCAGATCACCTGGTCTACGTGCGATTGCACAAGCCAACTATGTTTGTAAGTGCCAGCATCCACTTATCAAAAATAAACAATAGCCTCTATTGTAGTGACTATTACATCAGCACTGACATAAGCTTCTTGCACTCTGTGTTCTTTTAAATATCTCTATTGAATGTTTATAGTTTCAATTTAACAGAATCTGTGTTTTTCCAACACAGTACATTCTATCAAAAGAAGCACTCATCACAATCTATAATGTATAAACAAAATGTACAGTACAAATACCTCTTTTCTCAAGATAACCTCACTCCACGTTGTCTGACCAACGACAAAAATCCTCTCGCCTCCCTACTGCCCCTGTGACGTCACAACGGACGGTAGGGAGACCCCCCCTACCTCCTCTACACCCCTCTAGATGGAGAAGCTGGTGTCATTAGCGGCGGCGGCGGCGAATTCGTTTGTCAAATATTTGAATGGTCACAGTAAAGTGATGTCCTTATCTTACAGGTGCGGCACTACACTTTTGTTTGGTATATTAGATTTCAGTTCGTCATAATTTAAACTAATCGCGCTATTTGCAATTAGCACAATATTTGTGATAAATAAGCCAATTGGAAGACGTAGATCTGGAATTCGCGATGATAAAGCACATTCTTGAATATTGGCAACAAACTTCAAACAGTACGGACTTTAAATGAAACAGAAGGGACTTCATCTTAAAATAAAGTGACCAGACGTCCCGTGTTAACAAGGACAGTTCCTTACTTTTAGTCCCGTATTTTGTGACAGGAAATCCGGATGCCAAAATGTCCCTTTTTTGTGGCAATCACTTATCGGCATAAAATGTCGTCAACAATGTTAAATTGAACGTCATGTATTCCGTTTGTTTTGCATTAATATATAAACTACAGGTACAACAACAGCACATACTTTCTCGCGTTATTTGTAACGGCTCTTCAAAATTGAACTTATCCAAGAACCTGGAAAAGCGTTTCCAACCATCAAAAATTACAGCAGTTACTTCAGCCCTTTAGTTGAATCTCCATTCTGTCCAACGAAAGTTAACCTGCAATGTAATCGACATACGCGAAACGAACCACATTTACGTAAGTTCAGAAGTTGAACATCACGATTCAAAACCGATTTTAAGCTATTTTGAATAAAACATACTATGTAATCTCTTAAATTTGTTATAGATAAATGTCGTGATCAAACATTATCTTCAAATATGTGTTACTAAGATATGTTTCATCTATTCATAACTCATTCAAGCCATAGTATTAAACTCGTCAAATTTATCTCTTTGGATATTTAATGTAAATAGTGATAGTACATGAGATTGGAATTGTAGGTTCAAATGTTCAAGGGTTATCGGCTTGTGCGGAGGCCGGATCAAGTTCTAGAGAATTGTGCGAGGCCATGAGACAAATGGGTGGCTGCCGTCGTATATCACTGCTTTCGACGGAGTTCCGTGTTGGTGCTCTTTTTGAACGTTGGCAGTCCTGCAAGTGGCCTGTTCTCCGGACGCGAGAGCGTACCCGACGCAAGCAGCACCACTTGCCAACGGCGCGGCGCGAGGCGATGTGCGGAGTGTTGGAACCACGCAGCTATATGTTAAAGAGACTCGTGTACAAATAGCATAGTAATCATATGTAAATTATCGATTAAGGACACAAAAATCTTTGTGACTAATTTATTAACTTATATTTTTTTTAATATCTAACTTTCTAGGGAAAATGTGAATGTATGTATCCGTCATTTAACAGTGATAAATACCTTTTTTATTTAAACTGATGACAAACTTAATTGACGTCATGTAAAGTAATAATGTTCAATTACATTTTGAGGTAGATGTGTGAGAGAAGGAAAGAGATAGTGTGTGTGTGTGTGTGTGTGTGTGTGTGTGTGTGTGTGAGAGAGAGAGAGAGAGAGAGAGAGAGAGAGAGAGAGAGAGAGAGAGAGAGAGAGAGAAAAGCTTTGTGAAAATAATATTCATGCATTTCTTGAGTATTTTACATGCCAAGATGAACAGGATATGAAAAAATAAATAAGAATCAATATTCGTGGTTTGTTGTGAACTTTACTTTGATAGTAGAACCTAACGGTCAGAAATTTAATTATTGATTACTGTCAAGCAACTGAAC
>BLKR01004400.1:102500-110441 GCA_011170035.1 Teleogryllus occipitalis | reverse complement strand
GTTTACCCTACCCCGGAGCCCATTCGCAAAAAAGATACTCTGACCCCTTCAATAAATTTACTGATGCACTGGATCGGAACCCCGGTCCGTCACAGTTGGCGCCCGAACAGTCAGGACTTGCAAATAGAAGTAATGTGGCTCTGGGAAATAAACAAACATGAGAAAGATACAATATAACCAAACATTGGAAAGATTTAATTGTTAAAATTGTACGGAGTACATTGAATTATTGTAACGTTTTCAAGCAGTTTTAAAATAATTTTGGAAAGAAAACAGAGATTTTAATAACTAGAAAATTTCAATTTAGTGCAGTTGTAAATGTTAACTTGCTCAAATTTCATGTGTGACAGGGTCATTGTAAACAATTCATAGATGTTAGGACAAAATCAGTGGGATCAGGGAATAAATATAATTATAGGAGGTGGTGTAGTATTAAGAATAATTTCAGGGATATGTACTAAGTATGTCCAAGCAAACAAATGTGTGTTAAAGTCATGAGTATATTCCAATATCCTACAATATGTAAGGAGTGCTAATATTAATTGGTTTAATTATGGTGGGTATAAATTATTGCATTTGTGAACACAGAAGTAAACTTCAAATGAATGCATAAGTTGGTTGAGGTGTTTGGTGTTATCTGTGCATACTGCTTGATTATTTTATCTTTTATATGGCATGTTGGGTACTCCACTGAAAACCAGAAAAGTTTATAATTAGTAATGCAGTGCTCATTCATTGTTTATGGACAAACATTTTATAATTAAGTGAAAAAAATAGTATTAACAGAAATCTTGAAGTGTAGTGTTTCAAGGGTGTATTTTAAATGTTTGCTTTGACTAGGCAATGCAATATAATGTTTTAAGTGTTCAAAACTAAATTATATGTTATTAGTGAAAACAAACTGGGTGACTGGCTAGAAGCACAAAATTTTTTTCAATTCATACTATGAACAGGCACAATTGTGAATGTGAATATTATTTAGTTAAATGTGTATTCAGTCAATCCAGAAAACAGTATGCAGAGTACCTATTATGTATGTGTAAAGGGAAAACAGTGTGTATAATTATAGTGTTTGTTAGAATAATTATGTGTATACATGATAACATATACCAGTTAATTGAATTGTTTCTCAATATTGGACAAAGCAAAGAAATTAGTAGAATTTGTAGGAAAGTTTAATGAATAAGAGAAGTTAATGTTATTTTGGTGTAAATTGTATATGCTAATTATTTTGAGCATATGGGCATGAATCTTACAAGAAATTGTCAGAATTATCCGAAAGTAAAATAGCCCAGGTGTAGAGGGGCATTGTTTATTAGCAGTGAATGGAAAGTAATTAATAGTGAAGGAAATTAATATTGATTTGTTGGAATTTTGGGGGCTAATATTTGAAAGTTGCATATAGTATATTTTTGTGTCATTATTGAGGGAAGCTGTAGGAGTGTGTGAAATGAGACTGTGAATTATTGTTGTGAATTTGAATTGAAGTTTTGTATGCCAATGTTTTCAGGAATTTTCTAGAAGTGTTATTTGTATTATTTTGGAAATACGTGATGTGTTTTATGAAGGGTATTTTTGTGTAGTGAATTTATGTGCATGGGTAATCTTAAAATTTATTTGCAGAGAGTGTATATTTGTATGTCATATGTGGTAACTGTGTAGTGAAGAATTGGGTCGGTCATATGGTAGACTATACAATTGTGGTTTTCATGCAAAATTTAAAACGAATAGTGTATTCAGCTAATGCTTAGAATCACTGATAGGCCATTGTTTCAATACAATTACTTGGGAATTAGATTAATTAAATTGGGGAACAATTGCAGTATTATTGCGAGCGTAGACGAGCTGAGGGCGGCATTGCAAGCAAGGAAGCATTGTAAAAGCGATTGAAAAATGAGTGAACGATTCGAAGCAGTTGAAGACGAGAGATTAGATTGCGGCAGCAAAATGGAGGCTCAAAAGCCGATGTTAGAACGGAATGAGAAGATAGAGCAAGTAGAAGACTCGGATGAAGGAATCGGCGGAAGTACGTTCCTGGACAGTAGGGACACTGGAGTCGGAAGTAAATTAGATGTCACGTCGGGCGATTGTTTTGATGAAGAAGTAAAAGTCACATCAACGCCGATGAACCAGGTAGCAGGGAACCCAAGTCAGGAGTACCAAGCAAAGATATCATCAGATTTGATGTTAATAATGAAAATGATTAACGACCGACTTGATAAAACGGCAGAGGAACAAGAAAAAAGATCGGAAAAGCAGCTTAAAGTGATTGAACGAATTGAGAAATCGGCAGAAGAACAGGATAGAAAGGCGGAACAACAAATTAAGATGATTGAGGAACAGGGCAAAAAAACCGAAGAAAAGATTGGAGAATTGAATGGGAAGATCGAGGAACAGAACGGAAAGTTAATGGAGGAAATTAAAAAACAAATAGGACCTCTTAACAAGCGAATCGAGGAAACCCAGCAGAAAATGAAGAGGATAGTGGAACAGGTCGAGATTCAAAACCAATCCATCGCCAGTAAATTTGTAGAGCAGGATCAGAAGATAGAATCCCAGATTGACAAATTGGGCGGGGAGTTGAAAACCGACTTACATCAACAACTTGAGAAGATTACCGCACAGAGCAAGGAGGTACAAAACCAAATTCGGAATGAAATCCAGATGGCGGAGAGCAAGAGAGCGAACATCCAGGACCAAGTCACGAACGAGGTGCGCAAAAGGGAAGAAGACACCAAAAGGATACAGCAATCAATCAAAGAAGACATACAGGGGACTATACGAATGTGCGAAGAAAGAGTATCATCCCTGCAATCTGATGTGGAGCTAATCAAAGAATGCCGGACAACGCCGATCATTGCGGGCGGAATACCAACTTTTACGCCTCCGAAATCACTGAAGTTTTCGGGAGATGGTCGAGAAAACCCATGCGCATTCATGCGGGCAGCGGAACGACACCTAACCGTGATCAACACGTCGGAAAAATGCAAGGTCCAGTTTTTGTATTTGATGTTGGAGGGGAATGCCCGGACGTGGGCCGACACATTTGATGTATTTCCGGGGACGCTGAAGGAATTTCAAGACCGGTTCTATGAGCGGTATTGGAACGATGAGATCCAAATGAATGTGAAGCTAAATCTAATGAATGGTTATTATAATCAGTCGATGGGAACTTTACGGGAATATGCGACGCAACGTGTTGGAGATTGTAGGACACTACGTCCCCCAATGACTGATCAAGAGATTATGTGTTTATTGACACGTCAGTTTCCCGTGTCGATCCAAAATAACTTGCGAAGTTCGAACCATACCAATTTAGAGAGCTTTATGAACGCATTAGGAGGATATGACTTAACATTTGCCAATGCCCCGAAGAATAAGAGGGAAGGAAACGTGAATGCGTTAAGAACGGAGCCATTCAATAGACAAGGGAATGGTGGTGGGACAGGCAACCAATGGACGCGACACGACACAGGAAGCCGGTGGCAATCGGAACCGAGTAATCAAAGACCGGAGTGGGGTGGACAAGACCCAAACCGTCGAGAAGAAGAAAGAGGAACGAACCGAGGTGCGCCCAATCAATCAACACGGCCTGGTCCAAGTGGAGGACAGGGAACATCTTTAAACAGATAGAGTCCGTGATGACAGGTGACCCCATGACGGACACAAGGGAGGAAGAGCTGAATGTGGTCCCTATCAATACGATTCAGTCGGTGTCTTATGAATCACAACCGTGGCAGAGGGAAAAGAGTTCGGAAGTTCGCATGAGAAAATGTCCCACGATCAAAGTAGAATGTGAAGGGGTGGTAACGGAAGCATTGGTTGATACTGGATGTACTACAACAGTTATATCAGAAGAATTTTATAATGAGTTGATTGCGAAAGGAAAGCAAGTAATGTGCTTGCCCATGAATAGGGCGTACGTAATAGGAGCCACTCAGAAGAAGTCAAGCCCTATCAGGAAACAAATAATGTTTAATGCTGAAATTGGCGATCAGAAGTACGAAGTGGTAGCTTTAGTAGTAAAGAAATTGTTGTATCCGTTGATTATAGGGACAGATTTTTTATCCGAACGACGCGCGATTATTGATCTCGACCACAGAGTGATAGAACTAGGAAGCCAGAGAATCGAGATGGATATGGGAATGGAAGAGGGATTAGAAATATGTACGGGCGTGTTGTCGGAGGAGGAGATAGAAGAAAGACTGAAACAACAGGTTGATCAGATAGAAGTACTGGATGCCCCGCAGAGAACCAGGCTGTTAGACCTACTGATAGAAAACAAAAGGGTATTTCAGAAGAATCGGGCACCGATCAAGGGATTTGAATTTCGCATACAACTTACTGATTACACTCCCTTTAGGCAGCGAAACTACCCGATACCGGTAGTATTTAAGCAAGAAGTAGCGGAGTTGCTGGAATCCATGGTGAGCGACGGCATTATCAAGAAAGCAAAGACGTCGTACACGAATCCCATTGTAATTGTAAAGAAGAAGGACGGAGGGTTACGATTATGCCTAGATGCTCGGCGGTTAAATGCAGTGACGCTTCCATTTAGGGATGCACCCCTGTCAATGGAAGAAGCATTACAAAGATTTGGGGGTAGTATGATCTTTTCGAGTACAGATTTCAGCAAAGCTTATTGGCAGATGCAGGTTGCTGAAGAAGACCAGAAATATACGGGATTTTCGTTCGAGGGAATATGCTATGTATTTTGTAGAGTACCATTTGGGCTACGGAATAGCGGAGCGGCACTGATTCAGTGCGTAGATCAAATATTACAAGGAAAGATGCAGAACCGAGTCATAACGTACGTGGATGATATTGTCCTGCAGGCACAATCCATCGAGCAACATTTCCAAGATTTGCAAGAACTGCTCCAGATTCTACAAGAGAATAACCTGGTATTAAATCTGAAGAAATCGACGTGGTTTACCAAGAAGATCGAGTTCCTTGGGTACGCCATATCAACCGAAGGGATAAGCATTAAACCAGAAACCGCTGAAGAAATCCGAAACTTACCGCCACCGAGAACGAGTAAGCAAGTGCGTAGGCTCATTGGCACATGCAATTATTACTCGAGATTCTGTCCAAAATTCGCGGACGTGATGTATCCGTTCTACCAACTGCTAAAAAAGGGTCAAAAATGGAAATGGGACGACGCCTACCAGGAGGCATTTGACAGAGTAAAAGACATGTTTTATAACAGTTGCTTTGTAGCCCACCCCGACTTTTCAAAAACATGTATCGTCCAAACTGATAGCAGTGACTATGGGATTGGGGCGATGCTCTACCAAGTTATCGATGGCCAAGAAAAAATCGTGTCCATTATAAGCCGAACCCTGAAGGGCCCTGAGTTACGGTTTTCGGCTACGGAAAAGGAAGCAAACGCTATAGTGTGGGCAATATCCAAATTTAAGCCGTATTTGAAAGGACGACATTTCAAAGTACGTACTGACCATCAGGCATTAACGTTTTTGAGTAGATGCCACCTACAGAACGATCGTCTACATCGATGGGTGATGGCATTGCAAGAGTACTCATTCGATATAGAACATTGCAAAGGAATTAATAACCACTTGCCGGACTTATTAAGCCGCAAAGAGCCAGGTAGGGAGGCCAGATACGCCAATGCGAGAGAATTTCAGGTAATGGTGATCGATTTGGGCATATCAAGATCACCGTTATTTGATTGGGAGGACTTAGTAACATTACAAGAAAGGGATGATGAAATCCACAAGGTGAAGCGATTTAAGCAAGGACAACTAGCCGAGGACGACGTGGACGTAGCGGCACTTAGACGAAAACAACACCGCTGGAAAGTAGTACAAGAAGCAGTACTGATCAAGACCAAAGAGAACCCAGACACATGGAGGATTTGGGTTCCACGAAATTGCACTGATGAATTAATTAACTTCCTGCAAACGTCGTTGGCACATTTCGGTGCCAAGAAGACGTTCCAAACAATACAATCTTTATGCTATTGGAAGGGAATGAGGAGGCAAATTAGGAGAACAGTAAGTTCATGCATCACGTGCCTCAAAGCTAAATACCCCAACCGCAAATATGACGGGCCGATGCATCACATTATACCAAAAGAGAAAAACGAATTGGCTGCATTGGATGCATACGGACCTTTGCCTCGAACGACGAAAGGGAATAAATACATCTTTGTAATTATGGATGTCTTCTCGAAGTTCGTGCAAGTATATCCAGTGAACAAAATTAACTCAAATAATTGCTTGAAACTCGTGAAAAGATTCATTCAATGTGCGGGGACGTTCAAACAAATATTATCTGACCACGGAACGATGTTCACCAGTGAAAGGTGGATAGAAGGCATACAGGGCATGGGGGCGACACCGATTCATTCTACTGTGAGACACCCTCAATCAAATTCGTCAGAGCGGATAATGAAAGAATTATCCAGACTATTTAGAACATATTGTCATGAGAATCATGGGAAGTGGAATGAGTTAATACCGGACATTAATCGCTGGCTGAATCAAATTCCTCATGACAGTATTGGCATGACACCCTGGGAAGCACATTTCCAAAGGAAACCACATCACATACTATATGCTCTGGAGAGAGAGGAAGTCACTCAGAAAGGACCACCGAAGACATCGGAACAGATACGTCAAAACTTAGTGCAAGCGGGTAAGGACAGGAAGGCAAAGTTGAAGAAGAGAACATATGAGTTTCACGAGGGGCAGACAGTGTTGTTGCGTGTCCCTAAAGTTTCCAACCCTAAACTAAAGATGTATGCAAAATTTTTTCCATTATACGAGGGGCCGTACATCATTGAACAGATAACAAACCCAAACGTGGCTAAACTAGTCAACGATAACAGAGAGGTGGTGGGACATTATAATTTTTACAATTTAAGACCTTGTCCAACAAGAGACTGCAATGGACAAGAATAGACCATGAAGTCATTGAATTTTCCGGAGAAAAATCCAAATAAAGGGGGGAGGGGGTGATGAAACGCGCCGGATAAAACGCGCCGCGTTTCCAGACGAAACGAAAAGCAGCCTCTACGATTCGGATGGCGCGTCAGTTGGCGGCTCCCGCCTAGCGCGAGAACAGGTCCCGCGACGGACGAGACTTAACGGACGGGGAGGCGAGAAGAGTAGTCAGAGCTAGGCAGTGTAGGGGAGCGCACATATTGCGCGGGACGCGGCTGAATATTTAATGCCGGATGTGTAATATGTGATATCAGAAACTCGTGGGCGACGCATTCGTGAGAGGTTCGACGAGAGTAATTGTAGTATAGGCAGTGTAGGGGAGCGCACGTATTGCGCGGGACGCGGCTGAATATTAATGCCGGATTGTATATGTGATATCAGAAACTCGTGAGTGAACAATACAATAGTGAAGATATTAGTAAAGCGTAGGCGACGCATTCGTGAGAGGTTCGACAGAGTAATTGTAGTAATAGCTAGGCAGTGTAGGGGAGCGCACGTATTGCGCGGGACGTGGCTGAATATTTAAGGCCGGATGCGTAAGATGTGATATCAGAGACTCGTGAGTGAACAATACAATAGTGAAGATATTAGTAAAGTGTAGGCGACGCATTCGTGAGAGGTTCGACGAGAGTAATTGGGGCAAGGACTGCATATATAACGTGATCAGTGTGTGGAAGCTAACAACTGTGAATGACGATGTGAAAGCCGGTAGGAGAATCGTGTGGCGTAATAGTAATATGACGTAAGAAGCAGCATCGTAATTTTGAGCATAGTGAGTGAAATTCATATTTGAGGTGACTGAACGAGGCAGTTGGTGTAATCCGGAGACGAGCAACGCCGAACCGAGGGCGGTTGGACACGCGGAGGGATAGAGACAGCGACGCCACGGTCGCTCCACGGACACGCCGAAGCGGTAGCCGACCAACGCCGAGGGGTGCCGAACGTCTGGTGGGCATGAACCGGACATAACAAC